>JAOQIF010000416.1:0-72808 GCA_026260285.1 Colletotrichum sansevieriae
TTGTATTTATTGTATTTATTGTATTTATTGTATTTATTGTATTTATTGTATTTATTGTATTTATTGTATTTATTGTATTTATTGTATTTATTGTATTTATTTTATTTATTTTATTTATTTTATTTATTGTATTTATTTTATTCATTTTATTTGTTTTATTTATTTTATTCGTTTTATTTGTTTTATTTATTTTATTGTTTTTATTATTGGATTTATTCCAATTTGCTAGGGCCTTTTTAGGATATAGAAGGGCATAGTTATCCTTAGTATAGCTAGTCTTTTTATAGTTTTTGTAGTAAAGACCCTTTGGTTTTTTCTAGGGTCTTTTAGTGACCTTGCTTTTATTATTAATCTTATTATTATTTTTAGTAATAAAATTTACTACTTTACCCTTACGTCTTGATTTATTTAATAAGTTAGAGAATAGACTATTAAGCGTATAGGTATCCTTATTAGCCCTAAGACCTTAAGTAATAGTAGTAATCAAACTATTATAGTCCTCTTCTAGGCTGTTTAATATATATGCTATAACTACCTAGTTAGGTAATTTAAGCTTATTATATACTAGGTTATCTATAAGTTCCTTTATTTTATTTATAAATTCTTCTATAGAGTTAAAATAACTTAAAGCAGTATTAAATAACTTTTTATAAGTTAGGAACTCTTTAGTAAACCCTATAGGCTTATATAGGTCTTTAAGATATTTCTAAGCTTTAAAAGCTATTATATTATCTTTTATAACCCTTAGGGGCCTATCGTTGTAAAATAGCTATATATAGCTAAGAGCCTTATTATTTGGATTAATAATATTATTATCTATAGGCTTAGATAAGTCTATACTTATATCTTTATAAGGAAGGCCTTAGTACGTATAGACTAGACTTTATAGTTATTAGATCTAGATAACCTTAGAAGTTATACTTTTAAATTAGATATTATAGTAACCTTAAAGTATAATATATAAAGTATACTATATCAAGATATTAAGTATAATAAGATAAGAGAGATATAGGTTATATAGCTTAGTAGTATTAACTATAACTTTATAACTTTATTATATTATTTAAACCTAGAGGTTATAAGTTTAATTTAATACATTCCTTCCCTTTTATTCCTGTTTTAAAGGGTCTTCTAGAGACTCTTCTAGAGTTAGGATAACTAATATTATATAGCTTATATTAGGCCTCGATTATATAGTAGTATAGATATAGGTAAACTTAGACCTATAAAGGCTTAGAAATAGTTCAAAGATATAACTAAATAAAGCAAGGTTAAATAGCTTAATTAATATATTATTTCGAGTAGTAGGGGTAGTTATAGTAGTATAGTTCAATAATTCGGGGTTCTAAATAGCTTCTTATAGGAGATATTAATCTTAAAGCTAGTAAACTAGACTAGCTAGTATTTCTAACGTAGTCTAGCGCGTATAGAGGCTATATCTCTTAAGGGAATACCCTAAATAGGAAGTTTTAAGGTAGAGTATAGGCTTGAGGTATTTATTGTAGTATTAAGGTAGCTAGATCGGTAGGATATTTTAGAATAGGTTTAAGCTAGGCTTATAACCTATAAGAATAGGTATATAAGTAGCGAAGGGGACTAAAAAGTAGCCTGAATAATAGATATTAATAGGCTAGATTACGCTGTAACAGAAGCTGATAAATCTAAGTATAAGGAAGTATATTAACGGAGTTTTTATTAGCATATATTAATTGAACTATTAATATTATTTCTAAGTTATAAGTCACTCCCTTAGTAAGTAAGATGAAAGCTATTCTGAAATATAGCTATTAAATAGCTAATTACTAAGCAGAACTATACTTAGATTACTAAGGAGTCCGTGCGTTGTTTCTATAAAGTTATAGCTATAAGTATACGGGTTATTAATATATATATATAAGGGTATTGGTAATATTAGAATTTATAGAGATTTCTAAAGTATTTATTTCTAGAAGGAAAGTTTATTATGATTATTGGTTTATGTTTTATAGTTATTAGTGTGTTATTCAAGATATGTTCTATAGATATATAACTATATATACTATAGTTATCTATTAGATTTTATTTGAAGTTTATAAAGTTATAATAGAAATTATTAAGATATATCTACGGTATTCTTATAATAAAGTTATAAAGTTTTAAAGTTATTAGGAGGAGGAAGGTAGGAGAGGGGTTATTTAAATAGAGGAGAGGGGAGGGGGTAGCCTAAAGTTAGAAGGTTAACTTTTAGTAACTATAAATAAACCTAATTTAATAGTTACTATCAAGGCTAAGGCTATAATCCTTCTAAAACTATCTTATATAGGTAGTCGGGGCTTATTATATTTAGGGTTATAAAACTTAAAGCTATAAATAACCTTATATATAACGTGGTTTATTAGTTAGCTACGTATATTAGTTGGCCGCGCACTTTTTCCTACGTCTATAATATGATCTAGTATATCTTAATTATAATATATTAAATCTATTATTAGTTATTACTATTAGAATCTCCTAATAATTTAATATCCTTAGAATAGTTTTATATATTATAACTAGTCTTACTATATATATTATAATATCCCTAAGCTAGCTAGGCTCTCTTGAATAAACCCCCCTCCTTATTCTCTTAAAGTGCTAGATATTTATATTTTTATTTCTTTTTTAGTAAACCTTTAGATTCCTCTATACTAAGTACTCCTCTAAGCTATACCTATATCCTTTTAGCCCTCTAGTGTTTTATAAGTACTATATTTATATCCTTAAGTATATGAAGCTGATTAGTTAAAAGAGTAAGTAAATATACTATTACTTATATACCTTTTAATAATTACTTAACTATAATAATTATTAGTATTAATAAGCTTCCTCAATTAGTAGAGATCTAACTTTTGATAAAGTTAGACTATAACATAGTTTATTATAAGTTAGAAGGCGTTTATAACTACTAAGGTAGTAATATTAAAAAGTTAGCTATAGGAGGTATAGGTATTTATAAATATATATTAAGGTTTCTGATAATATAGTTCAGATTCTATAGTAAAAATCTAGCGCCTAGGAATATAGATCTGATATTTTCTTTATAAAAAACCTTATTATAAGCCTAGTAGAAGGTAATAAAGAACTTGGACTTAGTAATATAGTTTATAGAGGCTTAAATAAAGAGGTTAATTTTACTACTATATATATTTTTAGAGATGAATAAAGGGTAATATCTAATAGCTAGAGTAGATATAATAAAAATATATAGGTATACTAATTATTATAATACTATTCTATTTATAATAATTATTAAATTTAGCTGATAAATAGCTCTTATAGCTATTAATAACAAGTATCTAGTAGATACCCTTAGTTTAGTTCTTAGTATATTTATCAAAGTATTTAATCTAGTTAAAACCTATTTAATTATCTATTTATCTATTAGTAGTAAGCTTAATAACCTAATTACTTAGAAAACCTAATTCCGTGGTCTAACTAGTAAAGTAAAATATACTCTTAATAAATATAAATATAGAGATATACTACCCGCCTAAATTAATATATTCAATAACTATAGCCTATTTATAGTTATTAGGCTAGATAGGCTTTACTTTACTACATCGATTAGCACGTATTATTACTATTAATATAGTAATTATACTTATTATAAAGCTAGTTTTATTAAAATAATAAAGGTCCTTCTCTTAGATTCTATATTTAGTTATTATATTATATAATAATATAAACTACTTCAAAATAACCGCTAGGTTCTCTTAAAGAGTCTTTTAATAATTATATAGATAATTAAACTTAGTTTTTAGAGTAGGGTATAAGTCTATAAACCGCTCAGCTTATGACTTATTAATAGGCTTATTATTACGCGCTTATAATAAGAGATCAGCTATATCTTTTATACTAGCGAGGTATGAAGGAAATCCCCTAGTATTTTATTTAATAATATATTAGAGAAGTACTTTCTCCTTAATTAGATTAAGTTAATATTATTTAGGTTAGGTAGGTTTATATTTAGATTAGTTATTTATTCTATTATATAAAGAGCTTTTAGAGATACTATAGTTCTTCGATATGTATTCTATACTTAGCCTTTAGCTTATAGTATATATTAATTAGATCGCCTTAATAATAAGAAGGACTTTATCTTCTTATAAGTAAATTAGTATTACAGTTATGGAGTAATTACGCGTTAAATACAGAAGTAGCCAATAACTAAGCGGGTCTAGGAAAAAGTGTATAGCTAACTCATATGCGCGCCTAACTAATAAAACACGTTATATAAATATTATATTAATACTATAGTTAAAGAGGGTAGTTAAGATTAAGGTAATTTACTTTAGTAGGTAATTAGGGCTTATTATTACTCTTCTCTCATAATAGGTAGTTAGGGCTTATTACTATTATCTTAGGTTATTACTATTATTAATATAAATAGAGGGTTAGTAAAAGTGGATTTAGGCGTGAAGGAGGGGGTTAAGTAATAAGTTTAGTATTAATCTTAGAAGGTACTAAATAGTATTAATTATACTAAACTCGCTAAAAAGACTTATAGGAGTTAAAATTAATAAAATAGGTAGTTAATATAAAGAGGTATATATACTAAGATAGATAATAAAAAATAGAAAGTAAGTATATTATAAGCTATACTAAGGAGTGGCTATTTTTTATAGCTTATATATTACTTAAAATCTATAGGTACCTTATAAAGAGGTAGCGCTAGCAAGCTATATCTATTTAATATATTTATCTCTAGAGATAACTTTAAGCTCTAACTTAATAATAAGTACTAGCTTTTATACTACTTAAAATCTATAGGTACCTTATAAAGAAGATAAGTAAGTAAGTCCTAAAAAGCTTAAAAATAGTCTTTAATAATAAGGGCCTCGCGCTATATTCTAAGGTTCTATCTACTAAGTCTACTTATAGCTAACTCTATTTAATAGTAATAAAAGTATACCTATATTAGTGAATATCTATTATATATTTAAAGAAATAGATCTTCTTATTAGGACTTATAATAGGGATAATTACTAGATAAGCAAATAGTATAATAGACTCTTTATATAATACTCTCCTCTTAATATAGAGTTTTTTATATACCTCCCGCTCTTATTAGAGCTATATATACTAACAGAGATAAAGAGGGATAGGAGGTAAGTATACTGTAAGCTATATCAAGGAGTAGCTATTTATTTTTATAGCTTATATATTATTTTAAATCTATAAGTACCTTAGAAAAAAGATAAGTAAGGAGATCCTTTAAAGCTTAAAGGTAGTCCTTAATAACTACTTTATATTATATTTTAAAAATTCATTTACTAAGTCTTGTTATAGCTAACTCTACCTAACCTTTATTAGGATATAAATATACTAATAAGTACCTATTCTTAGTAGCTACTAGCTAGAGCCTTACTATATATATAGGGGCTATTAATAAGAGCTAATAAGAGCTAATAAGAGTAGTATAGACTAAAATAAGCTACATAGACCTATATTTATCTAAACCTAGGATGAATTAGCTTAATTCTTTAAGGGACTAATGAGATTCAAGCTTTTAATATATAGGGGTTCGATAGTAATAAGAGAGTTGTTTTTCTTAGGCAGGCCTAGCTTCCTAAAAGGTAAAGATTAACCTTCCTAACGGAAGGTATATAATAAGTTATATAACTACGCGCTAGCTTCTAGTTATTGTAACCCGGGCTATAGACCTAAACTTAGATCTAGCTAACTAGGCGAGTAGTAGTCCTACCTACGCAGTAGGTACGCGAATATTCCTATAATGATATAATAGAAATTCAATTATAATACCTCTATTAATAATTTTATTACCTCTCTATTACTAGGTTAGCTACTTTCCTTTAATGTATTAATTACTCTATTTAAGTAGTAGTAATTCAATAGTTAACTAGTGTCTATTAACATTACTAATTAAATATAGGAGCCCTTTAGATATTTAATTTCTCCCTCTAGGCTAATTATTCTTTTAACTATACGATTATTTATAATATTATATAATTTAAAAGTAAAATAACTCTATATATCATTAATTTAACTATAAGTTTCAATAGTACTTATTTTCTCCTTAATCTCTCTATGAAGACTACTTAAGAAACCCTCTATTCCTATTAGATTTATATTTAGTAGGGACTACCTAGTTATATTATTATAAATGTTAAATTAAGGTTTATAGTATAAGGATTTAAAATTAATACTAAATTAATAGTAGTAATAATTTAAGTTATCTCTATTAAAGTCTATTATTATATTAGTAAAATAGAGAGGTATTATAGTTCTCTATATTATACTTATATTAATATTCTACAAGAGTTCTCCTATATTGAGCTCCCTGTCGCTCTTAATATAGTAATTAAGGCTATTAATAATATTATTGGCCCAAATAGCTTTATATTACGTTCCTAGTTACGCGATAGCTCCTTTATAAAAAGACTATGATAAATCTACCTAGTTTATAAGTATAATTTAGGAAATACTATATAGGTATTTTAACTTATACTCTCTATTAGTTAACGAAAATAATATAGGAACCCTATATGTTCCTACTTAGAGGTAAACCCTCTAAATATTATAAAGTTGGATATATACTATACTAGGGCTAATTATATTAGAGCTAAACGGGCTGCAAAGGCTCTTATAGCCTAGAAATACCCTCGCTAAACCTTCTAATAAGGTAATATAAAAGCTATTATATAAGATAACTCCTTAACCTAAAGGTTGAACCTTCTAATAAGGTAAATACTACTATATAAGAGATAACTCCTTAACTAAAGAGGTCTTTCCTAAGAGGTTCTTATATCTAGAAGTATAAGAAGCTCTATAAGTAGGGAATTATACCTCTCTCTCTTCCTTATATAACTTATAATGAATCCTTAAAGATATTAATACTAGACCCTATATATAAAAATACTAAGCTTATATAAGGTATACCCTTTAATATGAAGAATATAAAAGAGATTTCTATAGACTTTAGTATTAATATAATTAATAAAACCCACTCCTTTATCAACTACTCTATTATATATAGAGAGTATATTATTAGTATAGCCCTTAAGAGGGCTCTTATTAATACCCCTATAAGGGGCCTTATAATATATAATAATATTATAGGTAAATAAGTAGACTTAGTAGTAGAAGCTAAGTAGGTTATTACATACCCTATAGAGTAGCCCTTCTTTAAGTAGGTTCTCCGCACTACTAAGGCAGAGGCAGCCTAGGCCTATTAGGGCTTAAACGTTGGAAATAGCTTTATATATATTCTACTTATATTTAATATACACCTATAGATTAATAATAACTCTACTCTCTCTGTTAATATTTCTATTATAATTCATATTATAATAGAGGATTTATAAAAAGAGTACTCTTAGTAGAAAGTTATTAGTATTTTTATTATATACAATAGCTCTAATACTAATAATATTATCTTTCTTCTATTATAATTCTAAGTTAGAATATATTAAGAGAAGGATAAATCATAAGGTTTATGTTAATTAGTTACTATTTTGAGCGAAATAGGTTCTATTTAGCTACTTTATAACCCCTAGGGTTTTCCCTCTACTATTATAAGACCCTTCTATAGTAATCTTAATACCTCTAGAAACTCCACCTTAGCTAGAAATAATAACCTATAAGCCCCTATTACAACTAAAGATACTAAGCCAATCCCTCCCCCTCTTCCGCCTTAGGATAGAGGAAAACCCTAGAAGAACCTTATTATTAACCTTATTAATATTCTTAAACCAGAAGTTAATAATTAATAACATTTACTTTAAATAAAATAGACTAAGAGCTTTCCCCAGTTCTATATAAGTCTAATAAACCTATTACTAATAGTTCCCCCTTTTAGAAGTCTTATAAAAAGAGATTAATACCCTCTTCAATTATAATATATTTAAATTCAAGATATATAACCTAACTAAATAATATAGCTATTTTTTTAAATTCTAAATAGTTAATAAGATTAAAAATAAAACTATAACTATATTTAAGAAGTCTTACCTAGTTATCTATAGTATTAATAATATTAATCAATAGAGTATTTTAATATAATTACTTATAATCTAGCGTTATAGTATTTACCTTCTTCTAATAATTACTCTATTACTTAGCCCTAATTATACTATTTAGATTAGAGATATTACTTAAGCCTATATATAATCCTAAATAATATTAGTATATAATATTTATATCTACCTCTCTAACTAGATTTTAAGGGACTGGATACCCAGGCTGGAGAAGCCGGAGACACCTCAGCTAGCGCAGGCTGAAAGGATAGAGAGGCCTATAGGTCTAGGGTATAGAACCCTTATAATAAGGACTAAGTAAGTACTTACTAAAAGCTAGAAAAGAAGGATCTTAGAAAAAGCAAGCAAAAGTAGTATAGTAATACTAGACCTACCTTTTAGGTGCTTTTATTATTAGTTTAATCTAACTATAGCCCTTAGCCCCTAAGTACCTTTATAATTCTTTTACTTCTACCCTACTTTAGGAAGGTTAGTAATAATAATAGTATTATATACTTAAGTAACGCGTATTAATTAGGCTAAAGAACCTATGCCTAATATTTACTAAGTATAGAGCAAAATAGTCTATATAAACCTATATAAAGAAGATAACCCTAGTAAGTAATTAGAGGATAATATAAGCTAATAAGGGGAGGTAAGAAGCTATGCTTTAAGCGAGGCTAGTAGCCCTAAAGAGGATAGGCTGCTTATACTAAGCGCTCGCTACTTAGATAATAGGTATATATAGGAAAATAGGGAATATAAGACCCCTTCCTATAGACTAGATAGGCTATAGGGCTAGATATCTATAGCTATAGCTAATAGGCTAGCCTAAGCTAGAGGGCTAAATAAAGCAACTAGCTAAGTACTAATATAATAGATTATAATTATAATAGCTAACTAATATAAGCTAATTACTACTATATTAAGTAACTAAGCTCCTACTAAGTAATCGCCTAAGGTTTATAAAAAAACCCTAAATTATAATATAGCGCGCCTTACTAGTAAATCTATTAGTATAATAAGAGAAGATTAGCTTATTATAGTTAAAGAGGCTTATAAGTACTACCCTAGCTACTCTAATAGCTAGTATATCTAGTAGGCCTTGAGTATAATAGAGTATACCTTATAAATAGAATAGCGGAATTATTAGCAAATACTTATAGATATATTAGGGAATTAGGTTAACCCTAAATAGGAAGACTTTAGAATCTTTATAAGAGGGTAGTATATCGCGCCTAAGCTCTAAGAATAGAACTATTATAATACCCTAAGATAGTGCTATTAGAAGGATAATAAGAAACTAATTATATATTAGGCTTAATAGGAGTCTATTAACTAAGTACTTAGCAAGCTAAATATAAGTAATATAAAGGCGCACGCCTTCTTTCAGGGCTTTATTAGGACCCTAAAGGATAAACTCTTTAAGTAGGATATTAATTATACTAATATATATACTATTACCCTATATATATAGAGATTATAGGAGATTATAGGAGATTATAGAAGGGAGATATATAAAAAGGTCTACTAGCTATTCTAATTTATATAAGTAATTATACTTCAGCTCTCTAGATTACTCTTTTAAGAGTAGCTTATAACCCCCTAGGTTAATAGACCTAAGGGACTACTACCTAGAGACCCTATCCTAGAACAACTACTTAGCGGATGCTTGCGTAATACCTAGCGCTAGTAGTATACCCTCTGACTCCTAGGGACCCTAATGCTATAACTATAAGAAGTATAGCTATATCTCCCCTAACTATATTAAAACCTATATATAGCTAATAGGTAGCAACTAGAACCTAAACCTAAGATAGGGTGGAATAAGCATAATTATAATACTTAGAATCACTAATACTAAAGACTTTATAGGCATAGATATAACCCTAAGGGGCACTACGCAGAAATCACCTTAGTTCTAATAGGATAGACTATTAAGAGATAGGTATTAATACTCTAAGTATCTAGCGAAGTTAAACTAGAGGTTAATATAGATACCTATGTAGTAATAGATATTATATAAGAAGACCTTATTAAGAGACTCTAACTAAAGGAGGCTACTAGTATTATAGCCCCTAAATTAATAGATTCCTAGGGAAAGCCTATGCCTATAGAAAAGGTCTACTAGCTTATATTCTTCCTTATAGATAGTTAGGGTTACTTATAGAAACTTTGCTAGGCTTTTATTATAAGCCCTCACCCTAAAAGAATAGGAGATATCCTTCTATCTAATAACTTAATAAGATAGGAAGGTATCTATATAAATACCTATATATATATTTAGTTATATAAACCCCTCTCGCTCGCTAAGCTAGAAGTAATTATCTAAGAGATCGTAGAGAATAGCTAATAGGCTTATATTATATATCTAATAGGTATTATAAGCTCTAATAAGAAGGATATAGAGACCTTAAGCGAAGATTTACTAAATAATAAGTAAGAAAAGAAGATTCCTAGGGAACTTTAAGACTTTATTAACATTTTTAATAAGGAGAATATAAAGAAAGTTCTAAGGCTAAAGGGAGTAGGATATTATATTAAACTAAAACCTAGTAAGGAACCCCTATATAGACCTATATATCCTATATTAGTAGAGTAGTTATAAGTACTTACTAAATATATTTAGGATATAGAGGTAGTAGGCTATATATACTACTTAACTAGCTCCATAGGAGTACTAGTGCTATTTATACCTAAGAGGGATAGAAGCTAATAATTATATATAGACTATAGAGGATTAAATAAAATTATAATAAAAAGCCGTTATCCTCTACTACTAATTAGCAAGCTTCTAGATAGACTCGCTAGAGTAAAGTTCATTTCTAAGATTAACTTAAGCAAGGTATACTACTAAATTATAATTAATAAATCAAATAGGTAGAAAATAGCATTTAGAATATAGCATAAGCACTTTAAGTATACTATAATATTATTTAGGCTTATAAATACCCTAGTAACTTTTTAAGTATATATTTACTAAATACTTGCTAACTTTTTAGATACCTACTATATTATATACCTAGATAATATTCTCATCTACTTAGATATAAGGGAATAGTATACTAAGGACCTCTATGCTATCCTATACTACCTAAGGGCTACTAAGCTATTTATAAAACTAAAGAAGTATAACTGCTACTAGATAGAAGTAGACTTTCTAGGGTTCTATATTACCTAAGATAGTATTAAGATAGACCTAGATAGAGTCTAAGTAGTTACTAAATAGCTAGTATTAAAATCTTTTAGAGATATCTAAGTATTCCTTAGCTTCTATAACTTTTACTATCGATTTATTATAAGATATTCCTATATTATAAACCCTATAAATAGCGCGCTTAAGAGAAGCTAAAATAGTATAAAGTTAGGAGCCTTCGCGTAGATAGGGGAGATATAGACTATATTTAAGATACTTTAGAGAGTATTTACTAAAGCTCTAATACTAAGATATTATAACCTAGCGCTAGATACTAGGGTTAAGACTAATATATCTACTTAGGTAGTATCTAGTATGCTCTTATAGAAGTATAGTATAGTTTAGTACCTAGTAGCCTTCTAGTTAAAGAAGCTCTTAGATATAGAGAGGCGCTAGGCTATAGGGTAATAAGAACTCCTTGCTATTATAGAAAGTTTAGATTACTAGGTATAATACCTATAAGGACTCCCTGAGAAGTTTATAATACTTATAGATTATATAGCGCTAAAAGGAGTACTTATTATACTTATATAGGATATTTATAGAAAACCTATATAATAGGTTTACTACCTATTAGCATTTAACTTTGAAATCTAATATAAGTCGGGGGTTATTAATCTAGGAGATAGATTATTATAACGCCCTAATTATATAGTAGAAGATGCTAAGGTAGATAATATACTTCCTACCCTTAGAAAGAAGCTTAGGCTTATTAGCTAGCTTTTAGTAATAGATTGCTAGTATATTACTAAGCTTAACGCGACTATAGCTATTATAAGAACTTATATCTAAGCTATCTAGTAAAGTATATAAGAACCTTACTAGAGGGCTAGCTCTAAGGTTAAGGGATCCTTACCCTTAAGTTAGTACTACCCTATAATAGGTACTAATAAGCTACTATATATAAGTATATATATTAGCGCCATTAACCGCTCAAAAGCATATATAGGTGCTATGCTAACTGCTCTATAATAGAATAGCATTATGCTAGAGGACTCAGGGGGAGCTGGGGTTATTATACTAGAATAGTATATCCCACGTGCTATAATAAGGGAGCTTATTTAGGATAAAATAGCTTATATATTATAACTAGGCGCAGATCTTAAATAGATAGTTAGAGGACTATAGGCTAAAGACTACTTCTATAGAGATATTATAGCTAAGGTTCGCTAGGATGCTAGGAAATACTAAGGATACTAAGTTAATAAGAATAATATCCTTTAGTTTAAAAGAAGACTTATTATCCTAGAAGAGAGATCCCTTTATTATAAAATCCTAAAGAACTATTATAATATGCCTAGATTAGGGTATATAGGAGCAAATAAGATAGCTAAGCTAATCTTATAAAAGTTTTCTTAGCTATATTTAATAGAGGATATATAGTAATATATTACTAAGTACCCGCGCTACTAAGGGGCGCGCGTACTATAGCATAAGCTATATAAGCTACTATAAATACTAGAACTACTAGTATACCTATTCTAATAGATTTCTTAACTAGCTTACTAGAAAGTCGCTAAGATAATGGAGTTACTTATAGTATAATTCTAGTAGTTATATACTAGATAACTAAAGTAATATGATTCTTAGTAATAACTAAGTAACTAAATACTGCAGGTTTAGCGAGAATCTTATATTAAGAGATTAAGTACTAATATAATATACCTAAGGCTATTATTAGTAATTAAGATAAACTAACTACTAGTTAGTTCTAGCGAGACTAGACTAAGGCCTGAGAAATAGAAGGATGTATCTCTATAGTATAGTATCTATAAATAGATAGCTAGACTAAAAGAATATATTAAGCCTTAATTATATATCTTATAAAGTTTAGCGAAGGCTTATATAACTAATAGGTAATATAATTAGTTAAAGCTAAACTTTTATATAATAATAGCAAGTATACTACTATTAGTATATCCCTATTTAAGGTCCTTATAAGATACTACCCTTAAATAATTAACTACTACTTACTAAACGTTGAGATTAGGACCTAAGGAGTTAATAAAAGGCTTTAGAAGCTAATAGAGGTTTGCTAAAGAATAGCTAAGATTTAGTAATATATAATAGAGGTATAAGCTAAGAATATAAAGACTAGAAAGGAAGCATAGTTATATAATATTAGAGATATTATAAGATTCTTAATAAAGAACTTCTATTTTATAAAGAGTTAGTAAAAGCTTGCCCTATGATTTATTCCTATACTAGTTATAGAAGTTATAAGCTCTAATACCTATAGAATATAACTTCTAGAGAAGTATAGTAGAGTATATAATATCTTCTCTATTACTCTACTTAAGCTATAGTATAGCTAAAAGCTTACTAAGGGGCAGCTCCTAGACTTTAAAAAAGACCCTAAAGAATAGGAAGTTAAGGATATTATATTATAGAAGGAAGTGCTAATAGGCCCCCTATATTTAGTTAAGTAGAAGGGCTAGCTAGTAGAGTATAATACCTAGGAGCCTAAAGAATATTTAGCAAATACTTTATAAATCCTCGCTAAATTTAAGAAATAATAGCATAAGTTATATTATAAGTAGGATAATAAGTAGTATAGAGTAATAAGAAAAGTTAATTAACTATAGGATAGCTGAAACGCTAAGAGAAGACCCCCCCCCCCCACCCCCTATGAAAGCAATACAAAACCTATAGGTATCTAACCTTATATTACTATAGAATCCCACTATCCATTCGCTAAAGTTCCGCTAGCACTACTACTTATTATTATTACTATTAACCTCTTCCTTGTTATTATCCTCATTGCTATTATTACTATCCTTGCTCTCTTCCTCTAAGCTATTACTAGTAGTACTACTATTACTACTCTAACTATTGCTCTCTATAGCGTTATTAGAGTTACTATCCTCTACACCTAAGGACTTATCCTCCTCGCTACTACTAACCTAGTACTACTAAGCTATTACTAAGTTATTACTAACCTTCTTATAAGAATTAGGTTAAGGCGCGGGGCTATTATTAATAACCTCAAAGATAGCAATAGGAGCTTAGTAATAAGCGTTATAAAGTATATAGGAACCTTAAATCTTTAAAGGCTCCTATAAGGGAAGCGTGGATATATAGGTATTATTTCTTAAGAGCTATATTATTAGGATATTAGCAAGCTTATTAAGAAAGGTAGCCTACTTAAAGATATAAGTCTTATTATATAAGTAAGTAGAGAGAGTATTATTAAGCTATACTATAATCTCCTTAACTAAAACCTTAATAAGTCCTTAGCCTAGCAAGCTGCCTATAAATATATATTAGAATAATAAAAGGGTAAGGCTAACTATAAGGTGAAACCTACCTCAAGCGAAACCTGCAGATATGCCTAGGTATGCGAAGCTATACTCTCCTCTATACCTATAGCGAGCAGTTAGTTCTTATAGTTCTTAGTACTAGGCTTAAGGCTAGTAGGGTTTACTAACTAGTTATAGAGGTATTAGAGAAGCTCTTACCCCTACTCTATAGCTATAAAGATATAGAAAATCTCACGCTATTAATACTAACTAGTAATCATCGCGCAGGTATAATACTTAACCTAGTTCTAATAGAAACGAGTAGTACTAATAAGATATATAGGAATCTAGAAATAGAAAAAGTTAGCTTATACCTTCCCTAAATAATTACTAAACTCACTCTATAGCACTTAATACTATAAACCTAGTATAACTCATATATATAGTTACTATTATATTAATAAGCGTAGATAACCTAGGTATTCTTAGGGAGCTATAGCATATAGCTAATATAAGGTTCGCTACTACCCGCCTAGTTATGCTAATAGTTGCTATTACTAAGCTGAGACTTAATAGGGCTATACTTAGGAAGGAGTTAGCTAATAAGGCTCTTAGCCCTTATAATAGTTATAGAAGTATTAAAGGATAGGAAGGATCCTGCAAAGGGTCTATAAAGGCTTAATAAAGGGCTTAGGTAATATAAAAGTAGTTATTTTATAATATAATATAATAAGGAAGGAAAAGAACTAACCCTAGGGCGGGAAAAAGCTATTATTTTATAAATAGCTAAAGAGGCCTTGCTAAACTATTATAAAAGTAGATATAACTTTAGATAATAAAGAATAGTAATTATTTACTATAATAGGTGCTACCTATTAGGAGGTAAATATAGTGAATTAGTAATAGTAGTTACTATCTAACCTACTTAATAGCCTTATAATACGCCTATTTAAAAGGGGGATAATAGGATAAAAATAAAGTTATTATAAGGGTATAATATAAGAGAGTACTCGCTAGATAAAAGGCGAATAGCTAGAGAATAAAAACAAAGTTATTATAAGGATAACTGTTCTCTTTTAAAAGAAAATAATAGGATCCCTTTAGAATAACCCTAGATAGAGGGTATAAAAAGGGCCTAAAAGGAGAGAAACGATAAGGAATAGGACTATAAGCTTAGCTACTATATCTATAACCCCAAGGGCTCTATTATCTTTTAGCAAATATATAGCAAATAATTATTATATTAGATAATAGTAATAATAATAAAGGTCTAGGACCTACCCTGGATAACTAAGAAGAATAATAACAGAGGGCTAACCTATAATACCTAACCTTATAGTAGGGATTACTATAATTAGAAGGGGGATAATTATAAGGGACTAGATACCTAGGCTAGAGAAGCTAGAGATACCTCAGCTAGTATAAGCTAAAAGGATAGAGAGGCCTATAGGTCTAGGGTATAGAACCCTTATAATAAGGACTTAGTAAGTACTCGCTAAAGGCTAGAAAAGAAGGATCTTAGAAGAAGCAAGCAAAAGTAGCGTAATAATACTAGACCTACCTTTTAGGTGCTTCTACTATTAGTTTGACCTAACCGTGGCTCTTAGCCCCTCGATACCTTTATATACTTAACGCTAGGGTCTAACTAATAAGAATATTACTACCCTTAATAAGTATCTATTAAGGAGTTATCTCTCGTATAGTAGCGTTCGCAGCACCTCGCCGAAGTTCGACCTTTTGGGTTAAAGAGTTATCTTATATAGTGGCTTTTCTAGGCTATAAGAGCCTTAGTAGCCCGTTTAGCTCTACTGTAATTAGCCCTAGTATAGTATATATCTAACTTTATATAATAGTATTTAGAGGGTTTACTTATAAGTAGGAATATATAGAGTTCTTATATTAATTTCCTTAATTAGTAAAGGGTATAAGCTAAAATACCTATATAGTATTTCCTAAATTATACCTACAAACTATGTAAACTAATTATAGTCTTTTTATAAGGGGCTATAGCATAGCTATAAGCTTAATAGGTATTTATAATAGCTAAAAGATAGCCTCTAGCTACTATATAGTGATTTTGCCTGCTTAAGTGCAATAGACATTCTAGCTCCGCGCCTCCTAAAAATATATAGCGTTCGGTTACGTGATCCTGTTCTAACCACAGCCGCACTTCACTAGATAGCCTCACGATCTTTAACTTTATATTAATAATAACGTGGTTTTTAATTATTTAAACTATGAAACTATCGACTTATCCTCTCGTATACTACCTATGCTATTAATACTACCTCTATTACCGCTTTATCTACTAGTAGCTATGCTATTATTAGTAACGCTCTCTCTATATTAAAGCAATTGTCATAAGCTATACTTACTAACGTTCCCCTAATAGGCTACTTCTACCTTGGTAATATAGAGGACTTACTCGAAGAAGGGCTACTCTATAGGGTATATAATAACCCGCCTAGCTTCTACTATTAAGTCTATTTACTTAGTTATAATATAATTATAAGTAACCCCTCTAGGGGTATTAATAAGAGCCCTCTTGAGGGCTATATTAATAATATACTCTCTATATATAATAGAGTAGTTAATAAAGGAGTAGGTTTTATTAATTGTATTAATATTAAACTCTCTAGCAATCTCTTGCGTATTATTAGTATTAAAGGGTATACCTTATATAAGCTTAGCGTTTTTATATATGGGGTCTAGTATTAATATAGTTAAGGATTTATTATAGGTTAGATAAGGATAAAGAAGAGGGAGAGGTATAAAGCCCTGCTTATAGTAATAAATCTTCTTATGCTTCTAGCTCTAAGAACCTCTTAGGAAAGACCTCTTTAGTTAAGAAGTTACTTCTTATATAGTAGCGTTTATAATACCTTACTAGGAAGCACCTTACTAGAAGGTCGACCTTTTAGGTTAAGGAGTTATCTTATATAATAGCTTTTCTAAGCTATAAGAGCTTTAGTAGCCTATGTAGCTCTAATACAATTAGCCTTAGTATAATATATATCTAACTTCATAATATTTAGAGGGTTTGCTTATAAGTAATAGGGATATATAGGGTTCCTATATTATTTTCCTTAACTAGTAGGGGGTATAGGTTAAAATACCTATATGGTATTTCCCGAATTATACCTGCAAGCTAGATAAATTTATTATAGTCTTTTTATTAAGGGGCTGTAGTGTAATTCCAAACTTAATAGCTAAAAAATAACCTTACTTAAGGCTTAATCTTTATTATATTATTACTACTTACTGCTAAGCTATTTATGTCTATAAATAGATTATATATTAATAATTAAGACCTTATATTATAATTAGGTTATATTATTATACTTACTAGTAAAATAATAACTAATATAACCTTTATAATAAGTAGTAATATTATCTCTTATAGCTCTACTAAGTATAAATAAGTTACTTATAGTATATTAGCCTTAGAGATCTATACTATAGTTACTAGTACTAACCTTATATTTATTATTACTTTAACGTGTTAATATATTATAATTAAGCTATATATTACTAGCTCTATTCCTATAGTAATATATACTAACTTTACTATATAAGTATCTAATTAAACTTAGTACCATAAAAGAAAAGAGGCTTATAATTAATCTTATAGCCCTCTATTAGTTATATAGGTGCTATAAGCTATTTAAGATCTAACAAATTAATAGTAAAGATAACTCTACTAGTATATTAATAAAGATATTACTTAAAAAGGCGTTAAATTATTTAGTTAATAAGAATGAATTAAGAACTTAGATAGAAGGATAAATAACTTTAATAATAGAAAGAATAATATTATAATAAGTAATTATAAGAAGCTATAAGAGGATAGAATTATAGCTAAAAACTAGCTATCTTTTACTTTATATAGAAGCTAATCATAGTATCCAACTTAATATTTAATTTGTATAATTAAATAGACTTATTAAGTAATTACTAATATAAAAGAAAAACTATTAATTTAGGAATATTTACTTACTTGCCTAATAAGTAGGTCTCCAAAATACCTCATAAGCTAGATCTAGCTTTAGATCTATAGCTTAGGCTAGAAGAACTAGGACCTAGTAAGTAGTTATATAACCCCTTATATTACCTACCTTAATAGCTTCTTATATTATTTCTAGCTTACTAGCTACTCCTTGTATATTAACTTCTATATTATTAATTAACTTCTATATTATCAATTAACTATCTTAATATTATAAATAACCCCCTCTCTCTTCTATTTACTAGGATTATAAATTTAATAACTATCTTTACTATATATTAGTAATAACGCTCTCTCTATTTAATATAAGCTATACGTACTAATCTCTTAAAAACAACTCCTATTTTGATATTATTAAGGACCTATCTAAAGAAACGCTACTCTATAGAGTACTATTTAATATATTTAGCTTCTACTATTAAGTCTACCCACTTAGCTATAATAGAATAATATATTATAACGTCCCTTATAGGGGTATTAATTAGAGCCTACTTAAGGATTATAATAATCATATATTCTCTATATATTATAGAATAACTAATAAAGAAGAAGGTTTTATTTATTATATTAATATTATACCCTTTAGTAATTTCTTATATCTTATTTATATTAAAATTTTATATAAGCTCAGCGATTTTATATATATAGTTTAATACTAAGATCTTTAAGAGCTTATTATAAGGTAAATAAGAAAGAAATAGAGATATAAAGCTCTACTTATAGTAATAAATCTTTTTATACTTTTAGCTATAAGAAGTTATTTTTTATATAATATTAATTACCTTACTAGAAGATCAACTTTTTGTATTAAGAAGCTATTTTATATAATAGTCCTTTTAAGCTATAAGAGCCTTAATAGCCTATTTAGCTCTAATATAATCTATATCTAACTTTATATAATAATACTTAGAGAATTTAATTATTAATAAGAATATATAAGCTTTATAAGGGGTTAGATCTAAGTTTATTTAATAAGAGGTCGCTATAATATTATTTATTTAAGCTAGAGAGGAAAAGGCGAAGTTTTCCTCTCTAGTAGAGATTTTACTAGTTTATAAGGAATTTCTAAGTAAGCCCTAGATAAGCCCTAAGTAAGCCCCCTTAAGATAGTAAACCTAGGTAGAAGCTTGAATAACGTTAACCTAGGTATAGCTTATAATACTATCCCCTCTCCTAGCTAGTCTACCCCTAGGTATATACTAGGTTATTATTATTATTTATAACTAGCTTATATAGAGCCTTATACTTATCTATTATAATAATCTCTATTATAGCTTTTATAAGCTCCTAGGTAAGCTCTATATACCCCTCTTACTTAACTAGGACCTCGCGCCTCTACTATTGCCTAATTACTTTTTACTATCTTATATATATCTCCTCTATATATTACTTAAACTTATTATTTTTAGCTATAATTAGTAATAGCTAATATTCTATCCTCATTTAAATAAATAAGAGGTCCTCTAGTACTCTCTAGAGGAGCTTAATATAAAACCTTAAGTATATATTACTAAATATATCTAATTTAATAATATATAAGCTTCGAGCTCCTATTATAATATAATTGTAATACCTTCTTACTAAGCCTAGGGCTTTTATAATTAGCTATTAAGAATTAAACCTTATTACTTACTTAATACTCCTTTAAAGGTATTCTATACTAGTTTATATTCTCCTTGCTATATTACTAAGCTATTATGATACTTACTTAGATAAGGTCTATTACTTATTATAGCTTAGTTATTAAGAGTGTAGCTATTATATCTCTAGAGGGGGTCTCTGATAATGAATTATTTATAACTAATATAGGATTAATATAATTTATATTTTAAGGGAATAGCGAGAGCTTAGTTATATTATTAACTCTATTTTAGAGCGCTAGCTAAGTAATAAGTAGTAACTATCCCTAGTTATCCTATATCTAAGTTATAAATAGCTATAGAATAACTTATATCTCCTAGTTCTACCTTTTAGTATTATTATTAATCTATAGATAATATATAATATTTAATAATCTCTTTATATTAATAAAGTAATAGAATTTAGCGTAGAAGTAGCTTACTTAGTTAGACGTATAATTACTAATAATACTATATAGGAACCTATAGAACTAGAAGTAATAGAT
The DNA here is from genome assembly GCA_026260285.1 of Colletotrichum sansevieriae. Lineage (NCBI taxonomy): Eukaryota > Fungi > Ascomycota > Sordariomycetes > Glomerellales > Glomerellaceae > Colletotrichum > Colletotrichum sansevieriae. The sequence continues at coordinate 20,561 of JAOQIF010000416.1, forward strand.
AAGGAATTAGTAGGTATAAGCTTCTACTTTTATAATACTTATCTCCTCTAGTATTACTAATATATCTAGCTTATTTATTATAACTTATAAGTATTAGCCAGTATTATCTTTTATAACTAATAACTTTATAATAAAGTCTATTAAGAGGTCTAAGTATAACTAAGTAGGTACTAATAGAGGCTTTAGGAACCCCCTCTTAGCTTACCTCTAGATATATATCTCTCTATAGATATTATAATTCCTTATAAACCTTTATACTATTTATAATTATTCTAGCTAGTAGAACTATTAGCTTATCATTTCTAATATATTACTATAGCTTAAGTTAGTAGTTATACTTAAGTTATAGCTTTACTAGATAATTCTTATATACAGCTCTCTTAATAAGTTATTATTATCCTCCCTATTAGATACCTATAGCTTCCCTCTAAATATTAGGCTCCTCTAATAACTAATATTATAGTTATTAATTTAATTTATTTATTTCTTATATCTAGTAAGAAGCTCTAAAGCTAGTAAGTAACTATTAAGTTTAGAATTATATTATAACCTTTTATAAAAAATTATAATAAATTTACCTAGTTTATAGGTATAATTTGGGAAATATTATATAGATTTTTTAACTTATGTCTTCTACTTATTAAGGAAAATAATATAATAACCTTATATATTTCTATTTAGAAGCAAACCCTCTAAATATTATAAAGTTAGATATATATTATACTACGGCTAATTATATTAGAGCTAAATAGGCTACTAAGGCTCTTATAGCTTAGAAATACTACTATATAAGAGATAACTCCTTGACTAAAGATTTAATAGAGAAGCATAAGGATAAATATAATACTTATAAGTAGGGCCTTATGCCTCTCCCTCTTCCCTATTCTTATCTCTTAATTATATTAGCACTAGGCCTTATATATAAATACGCTAAGCCTAAGTAAGATATACCTTTAAATATAAATAATATATAAGGGATCGCTAGAGAGTTAAGTATTAATATAATTAATAAACCTGCTCCTTTTTTAACTACTCTACTATATATAGAGAGTATATTATTAGTATAGCCCTTAACAAGGCTTACCTTAATATTCCTATAAGGGAACTTATAATATACTATTATAATATAGCTAAGTAAGTAAATTTAGTGGTAGAAGTTTAGTAGGTTATTATATACTATATAGAGTAGCCCTTCTTTAAGTAGGTCCTCTGTACTACTAAGGTAGAGGTCGCATAGCCCTATTAGCGGTTAGTAAGTATAGCTTATACTAACTACTTTAATATAGAGAGAGTATTACGAATAATGGTATAGCTAGCGGATAAAGTAGTAATAGAGGTAGTATTAGTAGCGTAAGTAGTGCGCGAGAGAATAAGTTGGTAGTTTCGTAATTTATTAAATAATTAAAAAACTACGTTATTATTAATATAAAGTTAAAGATTATAAGTCTATAGTTATATATAAGTATAGCTATAGCTAGGAGAGGTAGTTAGTAAGATTATATAACTAAAGGCTATATATTATTAGGAGGCGCGGAGTTAGAAGGTCTATTATACTTAAGTAGGTAAAATCACTATATAGTAGCTAGAGGCTAGTAAGTAACTATATAGTATATAGCTTTATATATTTTATCCTTCTTTATGATCTCTATTTATAATATTTATATTTTAGGGTTATTATTAAAGATTATATTTTATAGGATATTAATATAACCCTTTTAACTTCTCCTTACTAAGGGGCTAGCTATAAGGGCCTTTTAGGGGTAGGTATAGTTCAGTATTAGCTATAAAACCCTCTTCTATTTCTATTTATTATCTTACTCTTATAATATATTTATCCTCTCTAAGAGAGGGTATTAGGGGCCATTATTTCCCTATTAGAGTAATATTTAAAAATAAAGTAATATTAGGATAATTCTTCTATTTACTAGCTCTAGCGATCTATAAGGTATTACTTCTTTATAAAGTATTTAAGCCTCTAGTAGTTTGTTAATATTTTAAAAGAGGTTATATTATATAGCTCTACCTTTTATATATATAAATAAGAAAGACCTACTAGAAGCTTCTTATTATAAATAAAGTAGTTATACTCTATAAGCAAGAGCTTTTATAAATAGAATACTATACGGCGCTAAGTACCCTCTAGGTTAATTTAAGTAAGTACTCATCTCAGTATAGACCCTAAATAATTAATGTTAATAATAATCTTATCTTCTAGGTTAAACTAGTAGAATACTAGCTAGGTATTAAAAAGCTATTTAAGCTAAGAGAAAGCTTATTCTTAGTTATCCCCCGATTAGAATATTATATTCTTCTTAATAAGTAATATAAGTAGTTTCATAATATCCCTATACTTTAGTATAAATATATTATAATAATTTATTAACCTTAGGAAGCTCTAGATCTCCTTTAGAGAAGTAAGGGGTAGCTACTTAGTAATTATTTAAAGTTTCTTAAGTTTATAAGAGAGACCTTCTCTTATAATCATAATAAACCCTATATATTTAACTCTCTTAACTAAGAACTTATACTTTATAGGGTTAAAGTTTAACTCTATATCTACTAGCCTCTAGAGGACCTCCTAGACCTTCCTCTTATGATCATTTTTTATTTCATTAAAATAAATTAATACATTACTTGAATGAATTGTAATAAAGTTATTTAAGAAGTCTTATAAACTTTTATTAATATATTATTAGAAGCTAGTAGGGGTATAGTTAAGCTAAATAAATAAACTACTTATTTAAATAATCTATATTAGATTCAAAATATAATTCTCTCTTAGTATCTCTTTATTATTCTTAACTTATTGAAAGCTATTATTATATCTAACTTAATATATTACTTAGCTATACTTATTTAATATATCATTTTAGAGATTAGAAAGAGTAAGTAATAATCTTTCTTAGTAATTACATTAAAAGCTTTATAGTTAATATAGAAGTAAATCTCTCTATTAGGCTTCTTTATAAAGAGTATTAATACCCTAGTTAATAAGCTACTAGCTTTAATAAAGCCCTTATTTAGGAGGTCTTACAGGGCTTTCTTTAGTACTAATAGCTTTTCTCTTAATATATTATAAAGAGGCCCCTAAGAGAGTAATAATTCTTTTTTATTTAGTTTTAAAATAAGGTTAATCTAGCAGTTTATTCTAAGTTACTTAGGGAGAAATAAGTAAGCTTTATTAGAGTTAAATAAGTTAGAGAACTCTTTTAATACCTAGCTTAATAAATAATATTATTAATCCTCTTTTAGTTTTAAGTTTAAAGCTTTCTTAATATTAACTAAGCTAATAGCTTATACTAATACCTCTCTAATACTTTCCTAATACTTATCTTATTATCTTACTAAGTATTAATAAATAATAGAGAATAAGGGTAAATTAAGAAACCTCGCTATCATTATTTCTTTTATAAGGGATATCTCCTCTTAGTACTTTAGGTATAACTTAATATACCCTTTTTATAATATACCTAGTAAGTCATAATATTATAAATAACTTAGTTCTATTCTATCTAGAGGTGCTTTAAGAGAATATTAGACTCTAAGCTATTAACTATATATATAAAGATATACTAAGTATAACTACTTATTTACAAATTAAATACTATTATACCTAGAGTATTATTTAATAATAATTTCTTAAATATATACTTTCTTATAAGTTAATATCTTTTCTTAATATATAGAAAGTAAAGGTATTAAGCTAGGGAAAGGTTAATTATTATATAGGTATTACTCCTAATATCTATTAAAATATAAGTTAGATATTCTCTATTAACTCTAACTTAGATAATAATAAGCTTATTATTAGCTAGTTATTCCTATTAATATTTAATTTAATTTAATATCTCCTCCTTAATAAGCTTTAGGGCTTAATTTTACTCTAGAGTTAATCTTTTCCTAACTCCTTATTTTTTTCTAAGGAGTTAGCTACTACTTAATAGTTATTTATAACCTTATAATATATAAGCTTTTCTTTTAAAGCTTTTATTTTTATAATCCTAAGTAGTTAATCCTCTTTATTAGAGTAGTACTAAGTAATATACTCTCTAACCCTATAGTTATAATAAGTATAAGAGTTTTTTATATTATTTTACAATTATTAGTATTATACTAGGGAGGTATTAGAGGAGGACCTAGAGTGTTAATAATTATAATATCTTATTTTCTTAACTTAAGAGATATATATAGCTCTAGTTATATAGATATCCCCTTTAGTATCTCTAGTAATAAGTCTCTAGTAAGCTACTAAGTACTTACTAGGGGCTTTCTAGCGCTCTACTTTCTATATAATATTCTAAACCTTTAAGAACTAGCTATTATAATTAGTAAATAAGTTAATAATAATAAGCTAATCTCTTAGCCTAGGGGTACGAGAGGCCTCTAAGAGCAAGATCTAGACTTAACTTAGCTAGTTTATATTACTTATATTAGCTAATATTTACTTAAACCTTAATAACAAAGTCATTAGGGATTTATTCTCTTTCTATTCGAAGGTTTATAATTATGCTATAGCTTATAATTAAATATTAAAATCCTTATAAGTCTAGTTAAAATAAGTTATAAAGTCCTCTAGATTATATTATTTACTATTACCCCTAGCTCTATAGAAAGTAGAGACTACCCTTTGGAGAGTAATATCTAAGTAGGAGTTAATAAAATATTATACCTCTATATTTATAAAGTATGACGCCTTATTAATAGTAATCTTTTCTCTTATTTATTATACCTAAGAGGTATATTCCTTCTACTTACTTAGAAACTTTAGGAGTAGAAGTAATAGCTTCTAGTATATTATATTAGATATTACTAGTACCTTATTAATAGTACTTAAATATAGCTATATATTAGCTATTCCCCTATTTAACCTCTTATGATTATTACTATAGGGACTCTAGTATTACTATTAAATTAGCTTATAATAGCTTATCTTAAGTTTTAGCTATATTATTATTAATTATTTTACTAACTAATAAGGAGTAGCGCTTAACTTATTATTATTATTATAATAATAATAAGCTTAAATATATAAGAGGTTAGACCTAAGTTTATTTAATAAGAGATTACTATAATACTATTTATTTGAGCTAGAGAGAAAAGGGGAAGTTTTTGTCTCTAGTAGAGATTTCGCTAGTCTATAAGGAACTACTAGGTTAGCCCTAGATAGGCCCTAGGTAGCCCCTTAGGGTAATAAACCTAGATAGAAGCTTAGGTAAGCTTAACATAGGCGTAGCTTATAATAAGGTTCTTATATTATTTGATTTAATTAGTAGAGAGTATAAATCTAAATAACTATATAGTATTTCCTAAACTATACTGATAAATTAAGTAAATTTATTATAGTCTTCTTATATAAGGGCTATAGTATAAAGATAAACTTAAAGTTCTTAAAATCTTTATTATAAAACTATTAAAATTAGTAGTACCTTTTATAGATAGAAAAGGGCCTCTTGCTATTATATAGTAATCTTACTTAAGTATTATAGACCTTCTAGCTCCGCGCCTCTTAATAATATATTGCCTTTAGTTATATAACCCTACTGACTACCTCTCCTAACTATAGCTATACTTATATATACCTATAGCCTCACGATCTTTAACTTTATATTAATAATAACGTGGTTTTTAATCATTTAATAGACTATAAAACTATTAACTTATCCTCTTATGCACTACCTACGCTATTATTAAATACTACCTCTATTACTACTTTATCCGCTAGTAGTCCTCTTATTTAATTAGGTTAGCTAACGCCTTTATAGCTATATTATTATTAGTAATACTCTCTCTATATTAAAGTAGTTAGTCCAAGTTATACTTACTAATACTTAAGCCCTAATAAGCCTAGGCTACCTCTACCTTAATAATTAGAGTACCTACGTAATGAAGGGCTACTCTATAGGGTACATAATAACCCGCTTAGCTTTTATTACTAGGTCTACTTACTTAGCTGTAATATAATTATAAGTATCCCCTCTAGGTGTATTGATAAGAGCCCTCTTAAGGGCTATACTAATAATATACTCTCTATATATAATAGAGTAGTTAATAAAGGAGTAGGTTTTATTAATTATATTAATACTAAATCTCTAGTAATCTCTTATATTTTATTAATATTAAAGGGTATACGTTATATAAGCTTAGCGATCTTATATATAAGGTCTAGTATTAATATCTTTAGGGATTTATTATAAGTTAAATAAGGAAGAGAGAGAGATATAAAGCCCTGCTTATAGTAAAGCGTCTTATACCTCTAGCTATAAGAACCTCTTAGAAAAGACCTCTTTAGGTAACGAGTTATTTCTTATATAGTAGTATTTATAATACTTTACTAGAAGGTTAACATTTTAGGTTAAGGAGTTATCTTATATAATAGCTTTTATAATACCTTACTAAAAGGTTTAGCGAGGGCGTTCCTAGGCTATAAGAGCCTTAGTAGCCCGTTTAGCTCTAATATAATTAGACCTAATATAGCCCGTATCTAACTTTATATAATAATATTTAGAGGGTTTACTTCTAAGTAAGAATATATAGGGTTCCTATATTATTTTCCTTAACTAATAGAGGGTATACGTTAAAGTACCTATATAGTGTTTCCTAATTATACCTATAAAATAGGTGAATTTATTATAGTCTTTTTACAAAGGGTCTATAGCGTAACTCCGAACTTAATAGGTAGAGAAGAGTAGAAATCAATACTAGCTTTTTAAGTATTCTATAGGGTATATTATATAATAGAGAATATAATAAAAGTTAAATTTATATAAGAAAGTATAAATAACTACCTGTATATAGCTAAATATAGGTAGTATAAAGACACTAGAAGAAACCTACCTACCTACCTAAGGTAAGGTACTTTGATTTACAAGAATAGAATACCTACCTTACCTTACCTTATTAATATCGTATTATACGATATAGGGTATAAAACTAATTAGAATTTAATATATAGCTATATAAGAACTCTATATATAGATTTAGGTAGAACTTATACCTAAACCTAGCTAATATAAATATCGCTCGATTTAGCTAGATTTCGCGCTTCCTTTATATATATATTATACCCTATTATATATACCTCAGGGGTTAGCTTAATACGCTTCTTTAGTTTTAATATAGTAAAACTACCTAACTTCTCTAATTAACTCTAAATCGCTTAAATCTAGTATATTTAAAGTTATTTAATACTTTATTTAATTATCCCAATACAATCTTATATACTTATGTATAGGCGTTTTTTATTGTCTATAGTAATCTCTTGAATTATATCTTTTTATCCTTAGGTTTACTAATTAGTAAATAATCTAGTAGATTAATTCTAGTCCCTCTTAAGGTTATTTAATAAACTATAGTTAAGGGTATTCATAGTATTCTACAGATCATTTCTTCGCTATTATCCTCTACTAGTATTCTTATAGTATTATAAAATTATTTAAGTAGTAGTTAAATAGCTTATAGTATTAATACCTCTTCCCTTTATCTCTTATTCCCCTAGGTTATAAGCTTCTTTACCTAAGGCCTTATAGTAATAAGAAGGTCTTAGGAGAGTTAAATTACTAGAAAGGAGGCCTCTAAAGAGCTATATATCTCCCCCTTTATAGTTAATAGCTAGGTTAATCCCTAGCCGTAGTATTATATAGAGTATGTTAAATATTACAATATAGTTATTATAATATCCTATATTTATCTTTACTTCTTATATAATATCTTAATAGGGTAGTCTTATTAATAATAAGTTATTATTATAGCTTTCCTTTTGGGGGACTATACTAGCTTAGAGGAGGGATTATTATATATTATAAAAAAGTAAAGAGGATAAGAGTTACTTATACTTAGAGGGCTTAAATAACTATATAACCTCTTAATTTTTATGTTAGTATTAATTTAGTTTGGTATTTAATCGTTATCTATACTTCCCTAATAAAACTCTAATTTTATTAACTAGGTAAGTAGGCTAATTACGCCTTAAATATAGGGTATTTCTTATAAGCTATAGCTTTAGAGGTATACACTATTTACTAAATAAATTACTACTATTTACCTAAATACTGTTTCATTAAAGTTATTGTATTAGTAATTAAAGGTAAAGAGTTATTAATATAGTAGTATTTAGTAAGCTAATTTAATAGCAGTTAATATTAATAAGGCACGCCTTTAGGTTAGGCGTTAGATCTACTCTAATCCGGGTTTAATATCGCTAGTAGCCTATCGTTATTCCTCCCTCTTTTAGGTCTCTATAATTAGGTAAAACTTATTAACAAAGCCTAATTATATAATAACCCGCTTATAAGATTATTATAAGAGGGTTTTAATAAAGCTATTTACTATTAGCTCTACTAAAGGGGTATTAATAACTATAATATATCCCTTAGTAACCTCCTCCTATAGCTAGTAGTTATAAATATTAATATAGCGGAGCCTTATTTATAGCTAAATTATTTCTTTTTTAATAAGGCCTATAGTTTATAGATTATTATACTAGATTATAACCTTTCGATAGTATCAATAGTTATACTTAAGTTCGTAGTTATGCTATAGCCCCATTATAGAAAGACTATAATAAATTCACCTAGTTTATAAGCACAATTTAGGAAATACTATATAGGTGTTTTAACTTATACTCTTTATTAGTTAAGGAGAATAATATAGGAACCCTATATATATCTCTAGCTATAGGTATAGTAATAGTTTTAATAAAACATAAAAATATCTAGCTTTTATTTTTATAATTATAATTTTTCTCTCTCCTCTATTATATTAAGCTTCAGTATTTAATATAAGTAGCTCGATTTAAATACTAAGTATCTAAGTAAGATCCTTAAGTTCTAAGTACTTTAGGATCTTATTATTATATTTAAATACCGTAATTATTATATTAAGTTCCCTTTTGAGAGAGGAAATAAACTAAGTAAATACCCTTATAAAGATCCTAATTTATTAGTTCTTAAGGTAGTAATTCTAGATATAACCTAATAGTTAGTCTATAAATAGTGATATGGTTATAAAGCCTCTATATTATTTAAATAAGTGAAAGTTTAGAGCTATTTATCTGCTTAGTATTAAGGTAGTAATACCCTCTCTAGGCGTTTAATAGACTTGACAAGTTATTTTTCCTCACCTATAAGTATTATAATTTATTATGATAATAAGTGTCCCGTCTTTTACCCTTATATTATAAGTTACTACCTCTAATTAGTATATAGTAGCTTCTCTAGTATAAGTACTACTTACTATAGCTACTTTCTTAAGGCTTCCTTCTTATTAATATAATATATATTATATTATAGGGCCTCTAGCCACTACATAGTGATTTTACCTAATTAAGTATAATAGACCTTCTAACTCCGCGCCTCCTAATAATATATATTGCCTTTAGTTATATAACCCTACTGACTACCTCTCCTAACTATAGCTATACTTATATATACCTATAGCCTCATGATCTTTAACTTTATATTATTAATCATATAGGTTTTAATTATTTAATAGACTATAAAACTATTAACTTATCCTCTTATAAACTACCCGCGCTACCATTAAATACTACCTCTATTACTTCTTTATCTACTAGTCCTCAAGATTTAATTAGGTTAGCTAATACCTTTATAGCTATACTATTATTAGTAATACTCTCTCTTCATAAAGTAGTTAATATAAGCTATATTTACTAGTATTCCTATAACAGGCCTAGGCTATTTCTACCTTAATAGTATATAGGACCTACTTAAAGAAGAGCTACTCTATAGGGTATATAATAACCCGCCTAGCTCCTACTACTAAATATACTTACTTAGCTATACTATAATTATAAGTATCCCCTCTAGGGGTATTAAGGAGAGCCCTCTTAAGGGCTATATTAATAATATACTCTCCATATATAATAAAGTAATTAATAAAAGAGCAGGTTTTATTAATTATATTAATATCAAAATCTCTAGTAATCTCTTTTATATTTATTATATTTAAAGGTATATCTTATATAAGATTAGCGCTTTTATATATAGGGTCTAGTACTAATATCTTTAAGGATTTATTATAAGTTAAATAATAAAGAGGGGGAAGTATAAGGCCCTACTTATAGAGCTTCTTGTACTTCTAGCTATAAGAACCTCTTAGAAAAGACCTCTTTAGTTAAGGAGTTATCTCTTATATAGTAGTATTTATAACACCTCGCCAGAAGGCTAACCTTTCAAGTTAAGGAGTTATCATTAATAGTAGCTTTTACCTTATTAAAAGGTCAACCTTTTAGGTTAAGGAGTTATTTTATATAGTGGCTTTTACCTTATTAGAAGTTCTAGCGAGGGTATTACTATAAGAGCCTTAGTAGCCTATTTAGCTCTACTATAATTAGCCCTAGTATAGCGCGTATCTAACTTTATAATATTTATATGGTTTACTTCTAAGTAGGAATATATAGGGCTCTTATATTATTTTCCTTAACCAGTAGAGGGTATAAGTTAAAATACCTATATAATATTTCTTAGGTTATACTTGTAAACTAGGTAACTTTACTATAGTCTTTTTGCGAAGGGGCTATAGTATAACTATGAACTTAATTATATTATAGAGGAGTTAGTATAATACTATTATAGAAAGCTACTTAAGACTTCTTTAGTATATACTTTAGGATATGTTAATTATAGATATTTAGGACCTTTATAATATGGGTTCTATTATATTATTAGAGATATTACTAATTGAATTTATTATACTAATATATCCCTTTCTTCTTTAAGTATATATAAAATATAAGGTTACTTATTATTGTATTATAGTATATAATATTATTAAAGTAAAAAGTAGCTTAAGACCCTTTAGATCTAATTATATTTAAAAATATAGATCTATATCTTTTAATAAGTATTAGCCTAAATCCTATAAGAATAAAGTCTTTATTATAAATACTATAGAGGGTTTTAAATTAATTTAGATTATTTAGAATATTAATTATTTATTCTAAATCTAGTAATACTAATTTAAATAGCTTATAGTTATAAGCTACTAAGAATATTACTTCCTTAGGTCTAGTCCTTCTTTAGTATTATATTAAGAGTTATTAGTCCCTTATAGAGATCTTTAGATAGTTAATTTTATTTACTAATTTCCCTTTATATCTCTCTTTTATTAACCTAGCTATAGCCTTATTTAAAGTCTAATTATCTAGCGTTTTATTAATAAAGATATATGAATATCTTAATAAGAAGTAGTAGGATATAGAGTATACTCTATACGTATTAAATCCCTTCGTCTACTTATTTTATTAGCTATAAGACTCTTTAGTAGTTTTTCTCTTTCTTAAATCGCTTTATAATTAAGGACGTTTAAATATATAAATAGGGATATTGGTTATTATTATTAGTTTAAATACTCCTCCCTTTACTATATATAACTTAGAGCCTATAGGATTAATTATATAAGTGATCTCTTTATATATACTTTTAATAAGATTAAATAACTTTGGGGTTTTATTATTAGTTCTTTTCTATATATTATTTATATATTATTACTTATAGAGCGAGAGGTATTAAGTAAGTAGTATACATAAAGTTATTAAATTATCTTAACTTATTACTACTCTCTATTATTTCAATAGTTTTTATCTTCAATATAGCCATTTTATACTTTATATTATATTTAGTAGTTACTTTCTATATTATAATCGTCTCTTTATAAGAGATTTAAAGAATTTTTATATATATTACTTTAGTAATCTTAAGTTAATAGAGCTTATTAATTCCTACCCTCGCTCTTAATTAAATTACACTCTTAATGATTAATTTCTTAGGAATAAAGTAGGTTTAATAATACTTAGAATATATTATTTCTTAAATATATTTCTTAAATTAAATTACTATTTTATATAGCTATTTAATCTCTTTTGTTTTAAATTTATATATATATATATATATATATATATATTAGTTCTATTTTATTAACATACTAAATAACCTAGCTAGCTTAGACCTAATAGGGAGTATTTACGCTGAATCTACTTAAATAATAATTAATATAGGAGTTAATAATACTTCTATATTACTAGAGTAAGTATTTATTACTAAGAAGTTAGCTTTTAAAAAGTAATTTTAAAACTTTAGCTTTATTAGAGAATTCTTTAAAATAACTTTAAAAGTTTTCTTCTTAATATTATTTACTTAATATACTCTTAAAATTCTATCAACTTAAGCTTATACTAAGTTTAATCCTACTAGAGGAGCTAATTACTTAGTTTATATAACTTAAATAAGAACCTAGAGGCTCTAGAGATACTAGAGGTATTAGTAAGTATTAACTTATTATAGGTTTATACATTAATAATATATAGCATCTAGCCACTATATAGTGATTTTACCTGCTTAAGTATAATAGACCTTCTAACTCCGTGCCACCTAATAATATGTATAGCCTTCGGTTACGTGATCATAACTCTCCTAACTATAGCTACACTTATATATACCTATTAGTTGATAGCCTCTCAATCTTTAACTTTATATTAATAACAATATAGTTTTTAATTATTTAATAGATTATAAAACTATGAATATATCCTCTTGCGCACTACTTGCGCTACTAATACCGCCTCTATTACTGCTTTATCCGCTAGTTATTACTATCTTTAGTAAGTAGCATCCTATATATTAGCTATTTTAAACTTTATTAGCTTCTATACTATTATTAGTAATGCTCTCTCTATATTAAAGCAGTTAGTATAAGCTATACTTACTAATATTCCTCTAATAAATCTAAACTTAATATTAATAATATATAAATAAATTTAATACTATAGATTTATTTAAATAGCTTTAATTAGTATTATATATAAAAGTTTAACTATTAATTATTAGAGTACATAATATAGAGTATTAGGTTTAGAGTTTACTATAGCCCCTTCATGAAAAGACTATAGTAAACTTACCTAGTTCGTAGGTATAATTTAGGAAATATTATATACGTATTTTAACCTATACCCTCTACTAGGTAAGGAAAATAATATAAGAACCCTATATATTCCTACTTAGAAGCAAACCCTTTAAATATTATAAAGTTAGATATACGCTATACTAGGGCTAATTATATTGGAGCTAAATAGGCTACTAAGGCTCTTATAGCCTAGAAAAGCTACTATATAAGATAACTCCTTAACTGAAAAGGTTAACCTTCTAGTAAGGTATTATAAATACTACTATATAAGAGATAACTCCTTGATTAAAGAGGTCTTTCCTAAAAGATTCTTATAGCTAGAAGTATAAGAAGCTCTATTATTATAAATAGGGCTTTATATCTCTCCCTCTTCCCTATCCCTATAACTTATGATAAATCCTTAAAGATATTCTTAGGTTATATAATTATATAAAGTAATTATCTAGGTAGCTTAGGTAATAATAGGGGTATTAAAAGAAGTATTATTTTAGCTTACTAACAAGTGACTAGCTAGCTAGGAGGAAAGTAGGGTTATTTATACTTATCTTAAGCCTTCTAGAGGCTTCTATTACGTAATTAATTACGCAATAGCTTACGCAATAGCTTACGCAATACATTATATATATATATATATATATATTTAGACTATTTAGGCTTAGTTATATATTAAAGTTATAGCTTAAACCCTTTTAGTTCTAGCTAGAAAGCATATTAAAGATAAGGCTTTCTAGGACTTTCTAGACCTTTCTATCCTCAGTATAGACAGTATTATTAGCTCTATAATATACTGTGTTGTATTATATAGTATATTATTAAGTATCAATATTTATTATATATTCTATTGGTCTTTTTATATAGGGTTTTATGAGATTTTTATATAATATATTATAGATATTAATACTAAACCCTATATATAAGATTAGTAAGCCCATATAAGGTATACCCTTTAATACTAATAATATATAAGAGATTACTAGAGAGTTTAATATTAATATAATTAATAAAACCTACTCTTTTATTAATTACTCTATTATATATAGAGAGCATATTATTAATATAGCCCTTAAGAGGGCTCTTATTAATACCCCTATAGGGGATACTTATAATTATACTATAGCTAATTAAGTAGACTTAGTAATAGAAGCTAAGTAAGTTACTATATACCCTATAGAGTAGGCCTTCTTTAAGTAAGTTCTCTATGTTATTAAAGTAGAGGTAGCCTAGGTTTATTAGGGGAATATTGCTAAATATAGCTTATACTAACTACTTTAGTAAAGAGAGAGCGTTACTAATAATAATATAGCTAGTAGATAAAGTAGTAATAGAGGTAGTATTTAATAGTAGCGTAAGTAGAATATAAGAAGATAAGTTAATAGTTTTATAATTTAAATAATTAAAAACTATATTATTATTAATATAAAATTAAAGATTATAAGGCTATAGGCACGTATAAGTATAGCTATTAAGTTCGGAATTACACTATAGCCCCTTTATAAAAAGACTATAATAAATTCACCTAGTTCGTAAGTATAATTTAGGAAATACTATAGAGGTATTTTAACCTATACCTTCTACTAGTTAAAGAAAATAATATAAGAACCCTATATATTCTTACTTAGAAGTAAAACCTCTAGATCTTATAAAGTTAGATATATGCTATACTAGGGCTAATTATATTAGAGCTAAACGGGCTTTTAAGGCTCTCATAGCCTAGAAAAGCTACTATATAAGATACCTCCTTAACCTACCTTCTAGTAAGGTAAATATTACTATATAAGAGATAACTCCTTAACTAAAGAGGTCTTTCCTAAGAGGTTCTTATAGCTAGAAGTATAAGAAGCTCTATAAGTAGGGCCTTATACCTCTCCCTCTTCCTTATTCTTATGTCTTAACTATATTAATACTAAACCTTATATATAAATATAATAAGCCTAAGCGAGGTATGCCCTTTAGTATAAATAATATAGAAGGGATCGCTAGAGAGTTTAGTATTATTATAATTAATAAAACCTATTTTTATTAACTACTTTATTATATATAGAGAGCATATTATTAATATAGCCCTTAAGAGGGCTTATCTTAATACCCTTATAGGGGATATTATAAGGTATAATAGTTGTTGCGATATCCTCACTTTGAGCCGCAGCCTCAAGGCCTACCACGTGACGTACGGTATTACATAAGCTACACATATAGATATTAACCCGCGATGCGGGTAACCCTTCCAAATAGTTACTTCTATAATACACCTTTATTCCTAATAACCTGCGCGCTTATAACTTATAAGAGTTATAAGCCTAGCTCTAATAATAGCTTAAAAAACCCCTCTACTACGAGTTATATATAGGAAACCTATTCCTACCCTTTTATTAATTCCTTTACTATCCTTATCTATTATATCCTCTGCTAATAACGAGATTCCCCTTATAGGAGATATTCTTATATCTAGAAGCAACTAGCCCGTATAGTATACCTATTTCGAGTTTTATATATACCTAAGAGGCCTCTAGGACTATATTAACTTAGATATAGATAATTATACTAACCCTTTATAAGTAACTATAGCCCTAAAGATCTCTAAGCTTATTACTAAGTATTAAGCTCTCTTAAATATAAAATACTAAGAAGAGTATACTAAGTAGGTAAAATAATATCTAGAGGAGGCTAAATATCTAATAAAGGCTCCTAAGAGCGCTCTAGAGAATATCTATCTAACTATAGAGACTTAGGGAAGCGAGGAAGAAGTAAGTATTATTCCTAATAAAATAGGGGGATTATCCTCCCTCCTAGAATCTCTATAAACGCCTTAGACTATAGTTTATAAGGATATAAAAACGGATTATAATATAGTATTTAAGGATTATATAGCAACTTCCTCGGATTAATAGACCCTCTTGATATATTACCTTAACCTCTAGATATAAGTTAATAAGATAGTCTCGAACCCTATTCTAATTAATACTAAATTAGCTATCCTAAATAATAATACCTAGCTAAGAGTAATTCTATAGGCCCTTATATGCGAGATTAAGAGGCAGCTCGCACCTATAGTACTTATAGTTGCTAATATAGCTTATAAGAACTATCTTTAGTCGCTTAATAAAGCTAATTTAAATATTAACCCCTCTACTTAGTATATAGAGTAGTATTATTACTATATAAAAGCAAAAAGACTTAATATCCCAGAGGTCTAGGGAGAACTCGTATTATAAACCTTCCTTAAAGTAGTTAGATACTAACTCGCCCCGGATTAGGCTCGTACTAAGCTTATATAGCTTATTATAAATACTAGTTTAGGGTTTCTAATATATATACTAGAATAGTATAGGATTATCTTCTCAGCCCTGGCCTATGAATACTCGCTTGCTAAGGGCTCTTATAGATCGAACGCTCTATTTGCTACTTTAGGTAGAAGGTCTAATAACCCCTCTAATATATATCTTAATAGCTACTTATATAGAGAAGAGTATTCTTAGACCCCTAAGATATATAGGCGCCTAGAGTATACTTATAAGGGATCCTATAGGTTCCGCTAGATCTCTATAGATAATAAAGAAGCTTAGGAAATCCTTTTTAGGCTTAATTAAAGTAAATAGTTAAATATAAGGGCTACTATTGCACGCAAAGGATAGATCTCGAACTAGATAAGTAATACTAACTGTAGAAGAGGCGGATTATATAGCAGAAGAGGCTAATAGCGTAGAAATAGTAGTAGAAGAAGTAGTTAGAATAGTAGATATAGCTAGGGGTTGAATACTAGAATCCTATCTAATGTTATAGCTATATTAATCGATCTATAAAGCCTTCCTAAAGCGATTATACTAGGGATATACTCGCTTAACGCCTCTACCCTGCTATATATATTCTCGCGTAGTATAATCTATAATAACTACGGTATTATATACTTAGTTAATAATAAATCGCTATTACTAGACGACTCCTATATAGAGTCTAGCCTAGATAATATTATAGAAGTAGGTATAACCCGGATCCTAGTTATAAGCTAGGGAACCTGCGTTCTCAAAGGGATCTTTAATAGTTAATATAAATAGGGGTCGGGCAATCTTATACTTAAGAACATTACTTATATTAAAGGTTTTTATATTAATATTATATCTAAAAGTCGCCTTAATATATAGAAGATCTAGTTTTATAGACTTAACTATACTTTATGCATAGGAAACCTTGCTCGAAGCGTAGTTATTGCTATACTAATCCGAAAGCATGATTTAGTCTTCCTTAAATATAACCCTCTTTCTTTATACCCTCTTAAAAGTATACTAGTAAGTTTTATATATATTATTACTATAACCTAGCTAGTAAAAGCCCCTTATAGACGAGATATATATAACTATTATAGAGATCGATTAGATAACGCATACCTATAGCATCTTTATTCTAGGTACTTAGGCCCTGAGGCTCTCGAATGCATAGTTAAGAACGTTTAGGGGGTAAAGATACGTAGCCTAATGCAGATATAATGCGAAATATATACTAGAACTTATATAAAGAAGGTTATCTCGCACTTAAAGTTAGAAAATAAAGCGATTTATCTATATTATTATATCTTCTAGGATATTTTCTATTACCCTTTTAAAGCGATCTTAGGAACCCTCTATATCCTAATTATTAAGGATAAATACTTAAGCAAGCTATAGGGTTTCCCTCTAATATAATATTCGCTTAAGGAAGTCTTTATAATACTTTTCTACTTTAAATACTAGGTTAAAAAGTAATACGGATTAGCGATTTATATTATCCGCTAGGATAATAAGATAGTTATAATTACTATTAATAATAATATACGCTATTAACGCTAGGTAAAGAATAATAGAATTATACTCGAGACGCCCCTAGTAGATATAAAGGAGCTAGTAGGTAGTTTAGAGCATATTAGTTAGGAGGCGATTCTAAGAGGTATTAAGATGCGAAAAGGAGCTAATCTTCCCCTAGAAATATAGCTAGAGTTAACTCTCGTAGGGATTTATCCTTTTAACTAATCCCTTAGCAAAAGACTAATTAGAAGTTGCTAAATTAAGTTAAAGAAGAATAATATACTTAATACTTCTATTAGTAGGCCCCTTCTTATATATCTATAATTAGGAGAGACCTTCGGCTATACTAGGGATAGATATATATATATAGCTATTATATATACCCGCTCGAAAAGGAACGAGAAAAAGGATAAGGAAGAACGTACTATAAGGTATATCCGCAGGGATACGTTAGATACCTAGTTAGGTATATTAATAACGCATATAACTTATATAGGATCTAGGTACCCGCGCTCAAGAGAGTGATTATTATACGTAACATATAGTTTAATAAGTCGAAGTTCTACTCAAAAGAGGATAAATATATAGCAATACTAGCTAAGATCGTACGTTATGTTATTAAATAGGAACTAGAGCTTAAGTCGTTTCTAAATTCAGTACTCAAGCTTCTAGGTATATAGGAATAAGCTAATAATATAATAGAAGATACTCTTAAAGAGCAAGAGACCTTAATTATATAGTTATAAGATATTATAATATATAAGGAGACCTTGTAAAGAGTATAGCTAAAGGCCTAAACTAGGAAAGGCTAGAATATTGAAACGCAGATATCCGTTATTATATTAGACTATTGCTTAACCTTCTAAGTTTTTTCGCTTATAGAGTTTTCTCTAAGGTATATTCCTTCGCCTCTAACTCGCTAATATTTTGCTAATAGCATAGCTCTGCATCCTGCACCTACTACTATTCCTTATAATTACCCCCCCTTCTAAAGCCTTGGTCCCTAAGGCGTATTAATAGGGTAATGCAGCTCTGCGTTATTAACTATAGGGCGATGTTTTAGCGCCTTTATTATATTATTTGCTATTGCTCCTTCCTATGCTAGATTTAGGCTGCTATAGCGAATAATATATTTTATTTTCTAGCGGTTTATATATTTTTGAATTTTGAGTATTATTATTATTTTTTAATTAGTTGCTAATAGTTATATAACTATTTAGTAGTACGTAGCTAGTAATTATTTAGCCTTATTGCCTAGCGATACTAATTATAAAAGGGCGTTTACTTTTCGAGGTCTCTAACCTAGCTAGATTTTTCCCCCTTTAGTATCTCTTTTTTAACTTAATAGCCTTCGTTGCTTTTCTTTTTATTATCTATTCTATAAGCTTTTGCTATAATTATTAATTTTCTAGCTCTTCCTTTTCTAGTTTATTTCTTTTACTATTATCTCGCTAATTATTCTCTATTATATCTTATATTATATATATAGGTATAATTCTTACTAAGTACCTATATAATCCCGAAATCCTCTCTAGTAACCTTACTAGTAATTCTAATAGTAGCTATCCCTATCTTAGCTATCTCTATAAGATATATTAAGATATTATTAACCTTTGCTATATATATAGCGAGTATGCGTAGAAGTATATCTATTATAACTTCGATAAGAAGAAATATGCTACTATAAGTCTCTACTAGTTCGCTACTAGGTTGCTATATACTAACGCCTAGTAGGTTCCCTAGGAGCTTTAGGGTATAGCCTAGACTACTTAGAATATATTCTACTAGATCTAAATTTAGAAATAGGAGGGTATCTTAATCCCTCTTTATTATTATTATATTCTCGCTTCCTTTACTAATTATTTAGTAGTATAGAAACGTATTGCTAAGCTAATCTATAATCCTACTACTAGTAGTAATAGCTATAATATAGACTAGCTCTAACTCTAGGAGCTCGCTTCTATTTATAAGCACCTCGCCCTTAATATCTTAGTTTATATAGGCTATTGCTCGCTGCTCCCTTGCTAATTATATCCTACTAATAACTAGTTCTAGGTTAGTACCCTTTATAATAGTATTAATATCCTTTAGCGCCTGAACGCTACCTAGCTACTATATATTTATAATAATAATCCCGCTATATACCTCTATAATAAGATCGATTATCTAGTTAATAACCCTTTGATAAAACTAGTCCCTAAGCGCCCTTATAAGCATTATATTAACTCCTTTCCTAAGTTTAGCAAGTTGCTTTAGGATAACCTCCTTAAGTATGCTTCTAATAATATTCCCTCCTGCTTTATTACTATTACTAGTACTCGCCCTATCTCTTATGCCTTATACCTCTATATTCCTATTAAATATAGCTAAGAGGATAGCGATAATTTAGCGAAAAAGGCTAGAAAGGCTAAGAAGACTAAGGTTACTATTACTATCTCTAATAATAGCTCTAGTAATAAGTCGGGTAGTAGGGTGGGTAGTGGCTCTAGTAGGGAGTCGGGTAGTGAGTCTAGTAGTGAGTTAGCAGGTAGTCGGTCTGCAGGCGATAATAATAGGGATACTAGTGATATTAGTAATGCTAGCTCGGCGACTAGTTGCTATAGTGCTGCTCGTGGTTATAGTGGTCGGGGTGCTTATGCTTATAGCTATAGTTAGAAGTAAATAACTATTTAGATAGTTAGCTCCCTCCTTTTTCTTATAAGATAATACCCTTCTTTTACTATAATATTAGTAATAATTCGCTACTTAATATAATTAACGTTCTACTTCTCAATTTAGCTTCTATTTAATAGTCTTATGATTTATAATTAGCAACTCGTTGCTATAACCTCGTAACTAGTTATCCTACTTCTTATAAGACCTCCTATACTATTTATCAAACTTATGAATAGCCTCTTGTACGTTCGCTAAGTTCTCTATAGGTTCCTACGTATTATATTCTATAAGCTATCCTACCTACTTAACTAGATATTATATATTATTATTAATACCTTGCTATATAATAATCTCTTCTACCTCCTATTCCTCTAGCTTATCCTTAAGCTCTAGGTATATAGGCGAACCTTTGCTACCTTCTTAGTAGTTATCCTATAGTTCTAATAAGGTAATAGAGAATATATTATATATCTATTAGTACTATAGTAATAGATAGACCCTATATACTTATATGCTAACTAGTTCTATAATAGCTACCTATATAAACCTAGGTGCTAATTTTTTGTTCTTAAACTAGAAGTTCTTTATTAACAGCCTAATAACCTATCCCTAATAGTAGGTCTAGTCCTTATGCCTTATATTATAATACTTAGCTTACGCCTTAGTAGCCTTCTGATACTATTCCTAAGCCCTCTTATAGAGTCTTAAAATATATTTAATTCGCTCCCTTACGCCCTGTACCACGACCCTATTTGCAGGAGCTACGTATTCTATATAACGCAGGTAGTAACTATATAGGGCCTCTATTAGCGAGTAGCTAGTAGTGCTATAGTAACTATTATTATATATAAACTCCGCCTCGGGTAGCTAGACTACCTATTCTTATAGCAAGTCGCTAGCGTATGCTCATAGGTACTTTTCTAATATCTAGTATATCCTTTCTAACTACCTATCGGTCTAGGGATAGTATATAGTAGAGAGGCAGCGCTTAATAGCCCTCTTTCTTATAAACTCTTCCTAAAATTAGCTAGTTAGGAGCTTATCTTAGTTGCTAATAATACCCTCTAGAGTGCTAAAACAGCATTTAACCTATTTATAGATAATCTATGCTAACTCGGTAGCTATTAGCTGCTTCGTTATCAGGATAAATATAGCAAACTTAGTTATTTAGCATATAATAATAAGAACTATATTATATTCTCCACCTATATGCTAAGAGCTTGCTAGCAATCTAGTAATAAAGTCTATACTTATTTCCTAGAACGGGTATATAGGTAAGGGTAGTAGTTATAATTTCCTATAAGGCTTATGCCTCGGAACGCAGTTCCCCTGGTATATATAGCACCTAGTAATATAATTATATATATCTATAGCTAAGTTTAGCTAATAGAAGTTCCTCGAGATCAGCTTAGTAGTCTTATTCACTCCTATATACCCCGCCCTATAGTTATTATAGTATTAGCAAAGGATCTCTAGCCTTAGAGACCCTTCTTATAATATCTCTAGCTATCCCTTATAGAATAGGGTTCCCTAGCTATTAATCATATAGCCCCTATAATCGCTAGCTAGTCTGCGCGCTCTCTCTAATTATATCTAGTAATATAAGTTATTAGCCTGCAGTCTATAGATAAGATTTTCTATTGCTTCGGAGAGTTGCTAACTATCTACTATTTCGCTTATTATAAGCTCCCTTATAATATAGCATAGGATATACTACTATATTATAATAACCCTAGCTCTAAATAAGTCCTCTTAGTTAATAACCCCTCGCTAAGCGTTCTCTATATTACCCTTTGCTCTTTAGCATCAGGTTATTATAGCTACTATAGTTATAGTAATATTAGCGCGCTATAGAGCGTAATACTAACTAGAGACTAAGGCGTCTCTGCCCCTAGAGCTATCCGTCTGGAAGGAGCACCTTATACTAGCCCTTATAGTATTAATAAATGCTTTTGAGGTCTCTATACTACCTTATAGTATAGTAATACTTATCCGAAGGTCTGCTAGTAGTTTGCTAATAAGCCTTAGCTTCTTCGCTAGGGTTAGGAGTATATTATTATACTTCACCTCCCCCTCTATATAGTTTAGCCTCTTAGATAGACTATCTGCTAGGTTTATAACCCCTGACCTATGCTCTAGGTTGAAGTTAAATACTAAGAGTTTATATACCTACCTAGCGAGCTTTCCCTAAAGGTCCTGTGCAAGCGCGCTAATAACTCCCTTTAGCGCCTAGTAATCTATTAGAACTATAAACTTCTTCGATATATCCTAAAGGTAGTAAGTCTAATAGTCTAAACTCTTAACTATAGCGAGAAGTTCCTATTAGCCTGCTCCCTAATATTGCTCTATATTGCTAAGCTTCTATAAGTAGTAAGCAACTAGTTACTACTAATTATTAATATACTATAATAGGATGCTAGATATAGCCTTCGTGGAAGCATCCGTCTTAACCCTTATCTCGCGGGTTAGGTCCTAGTATTAGAGAATTATTACTAAGCAGAAGGCTACTTAAAGCTACTTAAAAGCCTATTAAGCCTCTTCTAGCTAGTGAAACTCGCCTCCTTTCTTACTATTCTTACTACTCTTTAATAGGGATATTATTAGGGCTATAATACCTAAATATCCTATAATAAACTTATAGTAGAAGTTATAGAATCTAAGGAAGACCTAGATATCTTAGTATATCTTTAGTAGCTTTTATTTAGTAATAGCTCGGATGCGAGTTTAGTTTATTAATATACCCTCAGGTGTAATAATATATCCTAGGAATTCTACCTGCTATTAGTAAAACCTATACTTATTAAGCTTAATATAGAGCTCCTACTAGCAAAGCCTATAGAGCACTTAGAGAAGGTCTTTTATATGCTGCTCTCTTATCTCTAAATAGACTATAATATTATCTATATAGGTGATATAATAGGTATCTAGCAGCTTAGCGAGCGCTTAGTGAATATATACCTAGAATATAGCTAGGGTATTTATAAGTCTAAATAGCATAATAGTATATTCGAAGTACCTATAACGCATCCTAAACGCCGTTTTCTAGCGATTCTCCGGCTTAATATAAATATAGTAGTATATATCTTAAATATCGATTTTCAAGATCTATTTCGCTCCCTAAAGCCTATCTAATAGTTTGCTAATAAGAGGGAGTAGATATTAGTTTTTTATTATT
Source organism: Colletotrichum sansevieriae (assembly GCA_026260285.1). Lineage (NCBI taxonomy): Eukaryota > Fungi > Ascomycota > Sordariomycetes > Glomerellales > Glomerellaceae > Colletotrichum > Colletotrichum sansevieriae. The sequence continues at coordinate 44,084 of JAOQIF010000416.1, forward strand.
ACCTTATTTAAGCCTCGATAATCTATATAAAAGCATAGGGACCTATCTTTCTTAGGTATAAAAAGGATAGGGGCGCCTACCTCGCTAGTTAAGGGTTAGATCCGCCCTATCGCTTAGTTATTAGCGATATATTAGCGAAGTTCTTCTAACTAATACTCGTTTAATAGGTAGATAGGCCTATATAAGGGTTTCTTTCCTTTGATTAAATCGATAATATATTCTACGCCCTCTAGGACCGGGTACTACTTTGCTAACTATTCGTTAAATATTACCTATTTACTAGATAGTTCTAGTAGTAACTCCGTATTGCCCTCTAGGGTATCTTCTTCTTCTAGAGCCCCTATTAGCAGTTTATAAGGAGCGATATTCTCTAATATATATATAATATAAGCCTTCTAGCTATTCTTAATAATCTCTTATATAAATACTAATAGCTTAGCAATATTAAAGCGTTTATATTCCTAGGTATTTATCTAGGTATTAATTATAATACCCTCTCTTCCTATAGAGTATTGCAATAAGAGAAGGTCCCCTGCTCCCTTAGGTTAGGAGGCTTTAGCAAAGAGTTGCTATATCTTCCTCGCTTCTCCTCCTAAGTTAATAAGGAAGAATATTAACTAGTATATATTCTAGCCCGTTATAGATAACCTATTAAACCCTTCTAATATAGGGATAATAGCTACTACGGGTTATAGTTATAGGGATTTAGCTAGTTAGCTACTAATAATATCAACCTAGGAATAGGAATCTATATCTACTACTACTTCTTATTTAGTAATATTCTAGAGAATAATTACCTATCCTTTTATAATAGCTCCCTTTAGGAGGGTATCTAGTTCTAATTTAGGCGCAGGGGTTACTAGTATAGTCCCCCGGCTTACTTATTTTCTAATAAGTTAAGTTCCTTAACTCTTAAGGATTAGATTATATTAATCCTCGCCTTCTTAGCGAGTACTTAGTATCCTACTGCTATTTTATTTATGCTTCGTTTTATATGCTTATCCGGGTAGTCTGCCCTCTTATACCCCTTTTGCTTATAGCTAAAGCATACTATATAATTAGATATTATAGGTTATATACTAGGGCTAGATATAGACCTATTCTAGTTAGATCCCTATATCGCGCTACTAACCTATTAGGGAGGTATCGGGCTTTATAAACCCTGCGTTATCTTCTAGCTAGAACCCTGCTAGCCCGTCTTTTAACCTAACCTTGCTACTAGGGGCCCCCTTGGGTTATGCTCTTCCCCTATATACTATTTCTTGCTTTCGCTTCGTAGAGGTTTACTACCCTATTAGTAATATATCTCCTATAAGTATTTAGCTTTTATAGCTATATCTCTTAGCTTCTATATCTTAACTTTCTAATATTTGAGTTCCCTATATAGGAATAAGGCTAATTAGAAGTATAGTATATAGGCCTTAGCCTTGCTATCTTCTATACTAATTATACCTAAGTCCTAGTATATCGCTAACTATTTAATAAAGAACTATATTAATAACTACGTCTCCTTCTACCTTATTATATTAAGCTTCTTATAATATCTTTGCTCTTAAAGCTCAGGGTTGATATAATATTAGTAAGTAAACGCTATAAAGTTAGCCTATACTAGGTCTCCTTCTAGCCTAGCCCTATAGTATCGCTACTAGGTCTATAGGGATAGGCTTATCTTTATAAGTACCTATTAGACCTGCTGCTCCGGTATATTACTAGTGCGTAGTTAGTTTCTATCCTCGATCGCTTAGATCTAGTTATTAACCTAGTCTATAGTAAAGTCCTTAGTTATAATATAATAGTTATATACAGGGGGCTTTTTATATTCTCTCTATAAGTATCTAGGCGCTAAGTAATTAGTAAGTTCTTATAGTAGGGCAGCGGTTTATTCCTTATGCTGCTATTATTATAGATATATCTGCTCTATAAGGCTCTCCTATTATTTCTATAATAACCCTATAGCCTAAGTAAGGATATTAGAAATACTAGCTTCTCGGGGCGTCCTAGGCGGGGTGCCCTATTAGCTATTACTTGCTATCTATTTGCCCCTCGAGAGGTGGTCTGCCTAGTCTAGCGCTATCCGGGACTTAGCCCGACCCCTCGGGGTTATCTCTCCTGCTATATTATCGCCCGGGTTATTTATTCCCCTAGCGTATTATCTATATTATATTCCCTATATCTTAGGGCTTAGTAAATAACTAATATCTTATTAGCTAAGACTCTATTAGTTATATTCTATATACCTAGCTCGGAGCTTATTATAGTTAAACTCTATTACTAAATCGTTAGTATATTATTACTAGTTTGCTTTAGATATTCTAACTAGTACTAGTTTCTTAAATCGAGGTAGAAGTAATAGAATTATAAAGAGTATAGCTAAAAGCCTAAACTAGGAAAGGCTAGAATATTAAAATATAGATATCTATTATTATATTAGACTATTACTTAACCTTCTAAGTTTTTTCACTTATAGAGTTTTCTCTAAGGTATATTCCTTCGCCTCTGACTTGCTGACGTTTTGCTGATAGCGTGGCTCTGCATCCTGCACCCGCCACTGTTCCTTATAGACCTAAAAGGAGGCTCTAGGAGGTCTTCCTACCCCTAAATATACCCTAGGACCCTAAGTTATAATTAGGAGCTAGAGAGGGAAAGCTAATATACTAAACTCGTCTTATAATAAATCTCGCGAATAAACTAAGGAGGTTATAAACGTTTTAGAAGGAGATAATAATATTTATACTACTCCTAATAAAGGTTAGAATAAAAATAATAAACCCTAAGTTTAACTTAGAATACTAATGCTAGATATAGATAAAGAGAAGAAAGTATTAATACCTCCTAAGGACCCTTCTAAGTTAAAAGATAAGATACCTAGAGTTATAAACTAGGTATATAAAGCAAAAGGCTTAAAAGAGGCTCTAAAAAGAGCCTATAATTAGAAGGATTATAGAAAAGTAAGCTATTTAAGCTAATATAATTAATAGCCTCTAGAGCGATTTAGAGACTTTATTTTATTTATTAATAATATCTCAGGGACCTATTCTAATATAACTAATAAGAGATATAAGTTAGAATAGCTATTCTCCTAGATTAAATACTAGGAAACGGTTATTCCTATTAAAGACTAATATACCTAAGAGGCTTTCTTTATAATATTTATACTTAATATAAAGAAAGCAGTAGAAGAAGGTTCTTCTAGGTATATAATACTTTATTTATATATATAAAGTTATATTAGAAGTTAGAAATAGGAGCGTAATAACGAGGATTTAGAACGAGATATATATATATCTAAGCTCTAATCGCCTCCCTAAAGCTAGAAAGAACTTCTAATACTTCTAAAACGTTTATATAAGCGCTTTATAGAGGTAGCAAAGTTTAAAATTAAGAAACTATAAGAAAAAGGAACATAGCGAGAAATCGACTAATAAGCTGCATAATTAAGACCCCTACCCCTGAAATAGGTATTTATATATAAGGTTAATATAAATAGTAATCTAGAGTATTTTAAGGCTAGGATCTATATATAAGGAGACCTTTAGCAGAAGAGCAGCCTAGAAAACATATATATAGTAACTCTTGCTATAAAAACGTTTTATATTATAATAGCCCTAGCTACTTAATTTAACCTTAAAGTATAGCAATTCGATATAAATAACGCTTTCCTAAATATAGAAAGGGATCTAAATAGACCTCTAATTTACTATTAACTCCTAGAGGGTTTTAAATATAAAGGAAAGTATATTAAATTTAATAAAGCTTTATATAGCTTTAGAGATATACTGCTCTTTTAGTATAAGTATTTCTTAATAACTCTAAAAAAGCTAGGACTTACCCTAAGCTTAGAAGAGGCGTATCTCTTCTAGGATCCTAAACGTCAGGTTCTAGTTTTATTTTATATAAATAATATTCTTATTCTATACTACTAGGAATACTCCTCTAGAGCGAAATAGATTATAAACGGGCTAAAAGCTAAATATAAACTTAAAGATTAAGGTACTATTAAGTATTACCTCGGGATCTGAGTTATTAGGGATTATATAGCCCGGAAGGTCTATTTAATATATAACTTATATATTAAGAAGGTTATTAAGCGTTTTAATCTTTAAGAAGGAATATATCTTATAACTCTATTACTCCTTAAGGAACTTAAGAAGAATAAGGAATAAGCTTCTCCTATATATATAAAAGAGTATTAGGAGAAAGTTAGTTCTATACTTTATTTAGCGATAATAATATATCTAGATATAGCTTTTATAGCTATATATATCTCTCGTAGTTTCTTACGAACCCTTCGTTAGCTTATATAGTAGTAGTTAACTAGACGATCTAATACCTCTATATAATATAATTCCTCGCTCTTTGCTTTAGAGATATAGGGGGTATATAAGCTCTCTAGATTATAAGTAATACTTTATTTATAGATAACGAAGAAATATAGAGATTAGCCTAAGAATATATTATATTCCTCTTTAGAAGCGCGATATATTAGAAAGCTATATATTAAAATACTATTATAATATCTATAATAGAAGTAGAGCTTCTAAGCCTTGAGAATATTATAAAAGAGGTAATAATATTTAAAAAACTCTTCTAAGATATAATATTAAATATAGAAAAAGACGCTTAAAAGATTAATTATAATAATTAATAGATAATCCAACTTATAGTTAGTAATAGAGAATATATTATAACACGTCTCCGCTATATAGATATCTAGAACGTATAGCTATAATAGGAGTTCTAAAAGGGTAGCTTTAATATAGCTTATATACTTATAGACTTAATACCTACTAATAGTCTTATAAAGAACCTTTCTAGAGGTAAGTTTAAGTACTTCTATATACTACTAAACCTAGTAGATATATATATATTTATTATAAAGGATATAAAATAGGAATAATTAGAAATAAAGGGGTATAGTAAGTAAGAAAAGTCTATATTTAGCCTTATAGCTAGGAAGCCTAATTTAGCTTATAAGAGCCTAAAAGTAAGTTTAAAAATACCTAAAAGCAAATATTATCCTAAGCTAAAGCTCTAAATATATATAGAAACCCCTAAACCTAATAATAAAGCTTAGCTCTAATAAGTATAAGAGGTAGTAGTAAATATATCTAACTAGCTCTATTAGTATTAAGCTAAAGTAGCTATAAGGAGTCTATTAGCTATAATAGGACTAGGGGGAACCTCCTATCTATTATTAGATAGAGAGAAGATAGCAAGCATAGTACTAGGAGTAATAAGTATAATAAGAGGGGTAATAGGTATAATAAGTATAGCAAGAGCTAGAGGAAGAGCAAGTATAAGGGTAGCTAGGAGTATAAGAGCAGGTATAATAGGAGCAGGGGTCTTAGTAATACTACTCTAAGCGAGGGCGAGGATATACTAAATACTAGCTCTCTAGTAATTAAGATATTATATATAAAGTTAGAAATAGATTAAAAAACGCTTCTAAAGCTTAAAAAACGCCTCTAAAATCGAGAGATATTTCTAAAAGAGTATTATATTTATAATATAACTAATAGAATTAGACTTTATAACCTCCTAGAGGTTATTATAATAAGCGCTAGAGGGGTATAGGGATAACTACGAGAGGTAGAGGTATATAATATATACTAATTCTTCTTATAGCGCTTTATATTAGAAGTACTAATAGCTATAGGCATAAGGTTATAATAATAACCCTAGGTCTTACTTATAAGGGCAGACCTAAAGCACTCCTCGCAAAGGACCTTATAGTAGAGGGGTCCTCAGGGAGCTATTTTTAAATAATTAGTATAACGCTTCTAATATATAAGATGCTCTAGATAGTATATATATAGGGTATTATACTCGCCCTTATCCTTAACCTCCTTAATAGAGGGATAAGGGGGATAGGGGGGGGAGGTGCGAGGGGGCTAGGGGGCATAGCGGACTCCTTATTATTATTATTATTAGAGACGGGGGGGGAATTACTAGTAGTAGTAGTATTAATAGCAGCCTTCTCGCGCTCGCGCTTGCGCGCTATATATACGTAGGTAATAGCCTTCTTCTTAGAGATAGGTATTATAAATTCTAATCTATAAAATAGTTAGCAAGGGTTTTAATAATTATATTAAATACCCTAATAATTATTTTAATAATATATAAGTATTATAATAAGTAATTTAGGATTTTTAAAAACTTACTTTTATAAATTATAAGTAGTCTAAAGAAGAAAAAATTCAATTGCAAGAGAGCATAAGAGGTCTTATTTACCTCTACTACTTATACCTAATAGCTTATGCTAACTATATTAGGAAATTTCATTAATTCTAAGAATATTTATAACCTGCTTTAATAACTAAGCAACCCTATTAAGCACTCTCATATTCTATAAATATAACTATAAATAATATTTTTATTTATTTATTTACTTTATTATTATAAAAACTATTTTTATATATTTTATATAATAAATTTAGATAGGTTTTAGGTATAAGGCAGTAAGGAACGTGTTTTTCAGCTATTTATAATATCTAAGGGGGTGTGTTATAATATCCTTATTTTAAGCTATAGCCTTATAGCCTACTATGTAACGTGCAGTATTACATAAGCTGCACGTGTGGATATTAACCCGCGATACGGGTAACCCTTCCGAATAGTTACTTCTATAATATACCTTTATTCCTGATGACCTGCGCGCTCGTAACTCGCAAGAATAGTATTATAGCTTAATAAGTAAACTTAGTAATAGAAGTTTAATAGATATTACTAAGGTAGAGGTAGCCTATTAGGGCTTAAATATTAGTAAGTATAGCTTATACTAACTACTTTAATATAGAGAGAGCGTTACTAACGATAGTATAGCTAGTAGATAAAGTAGTAATAGAGGTGGTATTTATAGTAGCGCGGGTAGTGCGCGAGAGGATAAGTTAATAGTTTCGTAGTCTATTAAATAATTAAAAACCACGTTATTATTAATATGAAGTTAAAGATCGTGAGGCTATCTAGTAGCGCTAACTAACGGGCACGTATAAGTGCGGCTATGGTTATGGAGAGGTGGTTAGCAACTTGGGAGGTTATTAGGTTACGATCACGTGACCGAAGGCTGTGTATTATCAGGAGGCGCGGCACTTAAGCAGGTAAAATCACCATGCAGTGGCTAGAGGCCATAAGTATAGGAGAGGATTATATAACCGAAGGCTACGTATTATTAGGAGGCGTAGTGTTAGAAGGTCTATTGCACTTAAGCAGGTAAAATCACTATGTAGTGGCCAGAGGCCTAACATAGAGTATATAAGTAACTAAAAATTAATATATAGCTATATAAAACTCTACATATAGATCTAAGTAGAATTTATTTCTAAAACTAGCTAATATAGATATCGCTCGATTTGGCTGGATTTCGCGCTGCTTTTGCGCGTATACTGCGCCCCACCGCGCGCGCCTGAGGGGTCGATTTGATAATAATATCGCCGTGCTTTAGCAAAGTACTTCCAGGAGATTTGCACGGACCATCGAAGGACCTCCCCATTGCCTAAGGTGCCCTCCAGTGTTAGGTTGGGTGCTTGTGCTGTCCGAGACGGCGCTAGGACTGTTCTATCGGTGTTGGCGCTTTAACTTCGGCCACTTCGGTCGAATCTATCGCGTCCACTTCCAGTTGCATCACTCTCTGCGCACCTCACCTCTTCATTTTGGGTTGTCGTTCTCATTCGCTCGTATGGCTTGCCGACTCGTGTTCGTCAACTTGATGATCTTATCACAGCGCTGCTGCAGGCCCGACGATGTTGCCCCACGGAAGTCATGTCATGGGTGGTGGCCATGTGTCCCGTCAGACTTTGCAACAACTGGGACCGCCCAACGATGTCATGGAAAGGCACTTGTGACCCTTCTCTTCAGAGAACGGTCTTCTCCCTTCTCACTTTGTCTTTCCTTTTCTTTTTCTTTCCTTTTTTTTTTTTTTTTTTTTAAAAAGTTATGCCTCCTTCTTTTTTTCTTCCCGAAGTCCCTGCTTTCTTACCATCCAGCCGCCATTCCTCGCTCTGTATTTCGCGCCCGCCCCTTGGGATCGCCCCGGAATCCAGCCGCCTGCACATTATCGCGCGCACTAAATCACAGAGCCCAGATCGGCGGCGCCGGTCAGGCCCCGCCAGTCTGGTCGGGAGGCAAAAGTGACGATGGCTCGAGTAGGTGTCGTCGTCTGATGTTCAATCAAGACCCGGGGTTTTTTGGGAACTGGCATAATTGCTCGGTGCTGTCCGGTATGAGCACGCAACTTGCAAGTCATTGCATACGCCGTAATGATACCGAGTGGTAGTTCCGACTCGGCTGAGCCTGGTCTCTTGAGTCTTGCAATTCACCTGGGACTTTCTCTTACATAGTCGTCTCTCCGACGGAGAGTAACCATCTACTCTCCCTTGGCAAAGTCAAACATCAAATACGGCACTGGGAGACAAGACACCGGGCGGCGCCCTATTGCTCGGCTTGACCACATTCCCAACTACGGATACTGCAAGGTCAGACGCCTTTGTGCTTGGGATAAATAATAGAACGACCCATTAAGCTGCTGTCCGCTGCTTCCCCATTGAGGACCGGGACACGCCTTTTCCCTTTTTGTTCCATGGTAGGAAGAAAAGAAATTAAGCAGACGGAATGGTCTTAATGATGTTAACCCAAGAGAAGAGCAATACGGGTAATTGCAGCGATTAAGGAAGGTAAGGTAGGTAAGTAAGGTAGCTTGAATGGTTAGGCCATCAACTATCATCTTACGATGCAATCGTAACAGCAACTGCAGCTGCAAATATGAACCTTGAACATATTTGCATGGCAGTACTAAGGAAATGTCTTTGCATCACTGTTTTATTACCATAACTTGAACAACCTACTTAGTAACCTTCATATACCAAAAAAACGGGGTCTTTTCCATGCCGAATGATGAATGAAAACTTGGCAGTAGTCACTGACTACCTTAACGATTTGATCCAAACCTTGATCTGAAAGACTTGAACTTGAACAACTTACTCTTCCGGATGAAAGCTGCAACTGTGGAGTGAGATGCTCTGGCTGGGCACTTTTACGGTGCTTTCCTCGGCCGCTCTTTTGGCTCCCGCCGTTAGCCGTGCGGATGCCGAGACCACACAGTACGGCCGATATCCACTCGCAGTTCCATTTCTTCAATCACGCGAGATAAGCCAGGATTCAGCCGCAAGCATGAACCACCTTTTCCATTCTGAATACAGTGATAATAACTGTGCCTGAATCAACGCCCTGGACAAGCCAGTGTCCTTCACTTGGGCCTCCCCACTAATTCGCCGCACATATCGCCGGGCCACCCAAAATCAGCGAACGGCCGATCTCCCATTCCCGTCTCTCGCTATCTTACCTTACCTAAACTACGGATACTCAGCGCATCTCATCTCACCATTGCCGTATAGTCACTCAGACCTGGAGGCCCTTGTACTGCCGCTTTAACCCCCTGATGCGGTTCCGTTTACACGTTTACACACCACCTACAACTACAACTACCTATCACCTTACCTGAGGAACCTACCATTACCTCTGAGGAGCCGGTCGATACCCCACCCCCCCCTCCCCACCCCTCCTCCCCACCCCTTTGGGACGCCCCTCTTTTCTCTCCTTTGCTGGGGCCCTGCGGCGGCCGGACCGTGGATTGCCTTCTCTTTCACTCCCGCCAACTCCCTACCTCCTCTTTCTCCCGCAACCTCTCCCAATTCAATTCTGCCGTCCTACTTCAAACATCACGATCGAACGTTTCTCGCATCCTTGTCCACCACCATTTCCGCTGCGTTTTTACTCCGGCACTCAACTTGCGGTCATCGCTCAAACGCCTTAACCGAGATTTCGCACCTTCCATCCTAGGCGAATCCTTGGCTGTCAGCTGTATCGTCTCCGCGGCCTTGCACCCGTTTGCCTGCGAAGCGACTTCCAGCCAATCCGTTCGCACGAGCATCATTCCTCAAACCCCGATTCTGTACGCCAATCTCCTCGTCGACCGATTTCCAATGTCCAGCCATGTTTGAGCCGCGAACCTTCGGCACCATTGACAACCTGGTTTTCTTCTGTGGCTATACCCATACCGAATAGAAACGATCCCACCGGTGACCTTATGCTGGGCTTCGTAGGCCTCGCTCCTTCTTTCCCTTGGCTGTGCCATCGTCAAGCACAATAGCAGGAATATGGATCCGCCTCACCTGACTGAGTTCGCTTCCGAGCGCTACTTCAACAAGCTTGATCAACTCCAATCCCGTGATACTCAGCTCCCTGCGACCCAGCTGCATTCTCTTCACTCGATACCCTCCCAGTCCTCGTCCACCTTTATCCTTCCGCTTCGTACTTCGAAAGCAAATGAGCCTGAGCTTGACGCCATTCGGCCCTCCGAACCCAAGCGACAGGAGAAGAGCCGTCGCTTCGGCTTGAGATCGAAGACTTCTCTATTCCACTCCAAATCGACAACTTCATATAGCGAACTCAAAGAGCAGCCTGGAGGGTCCTCGAAATCAAAAACGGCGTTCGTCATGTCCAATTGACTGTGGTCAAATTCTGCCTATTTTGATAGTCTCACTGACAACATGCCAGCCTTTCCTTCGATCACTCATTCCTCGCACTGCCCACCGAACTTCAGATTCAAATCATTTCATCATTACCCCTTACCGACGTCTTGAACCTGCGCCGAGTCTCGAAAGCGTGGCACACCCTGGTCACTCTGAATGAGGCGCCCATCGCTCGCTACCATCTCGATCATCACATTCCAGCATATGCTCTACGACTCTATCCATCCACGGATCCCGCGACAGCAAATTTCCACCACCTATGCGGGATATGGCATCGCTTACATGTGGCAGCGAAGCTGTCATTTCTCATGTGCGAATGGATCACAAAAGAAATCTTCTTAAGAACGACTGAGGTTCAGCGTCAGGAATTTGCCCCCCAACGAGAGCGAATGCGGCGCCGCCTCATCCCGCTATTGTTCACCGTCTTTCATTTCTTCGAGACGTATAGGAAACTGCATTTGCAACACATAATGGCCAACAACGGACACGGCTTATCACACAAGCCTTACACCCTAAACCCGATTGAGGTCGAAATCATGAACATGTACGACGACCAGACTTTACTACGCGTCCATCAAGTCTTCCCGCTCGTCATCTCTTCGTTCTGCCGAAGGTTGCGTCCGCCATCGTACGCCGGACTCGTGGAGCGATCATTAAGAGGCTATCTGAAAGAGAAACCTCCAGACGAAATGCACGTTGCCATTTTATGTGTTGGCGGCTTGCGGCAAGTCGAAAGGCTGTGGGAGATCAAAGGCTACAACAGCAGGCGTGGAGCGGTTGACGAATGGTATAACGAGGTCGCCAAGGACCCGGTCGAACAGGTAGGGCCCAAACAAAGACGAGGCTTGATGGGTTTGGGCCGCAAGAAATCTTCCTTATCGATTACGGATTCGTCCAAGTCCACGACGCAAGGTTTAGCACGACACACATACAGAACATCACTCGATGACGCAGTCAATCATTCCAATAACTTGATATTCAATACAAGTTTGTCGGCAGGCATGCCGATGGGGCCCCTGGGGCGCGATCACGCTCGTCATATACTCAGCGATCTACCAAGTCTGCAGCAAATTTGGCTGACAACAGCCGAGGCTCTAATTATGGAAAGGGGTATCGTGGAGCGTACGCAGGATATCAAGCGCAACGCTCAGGTCATGTTGGAATTGATTCGCGACGACGGTGTGGAAGAGGAAGACGAGTGGTGGTACGGGCGGAACACACCTGAATCAGTACGCCCCCCACTCGAGGCTATAGAGGAGGATCCTATTGAAGGCGTTTGAGAGACGGATGAGACATGTATAGCATTTACTGGCGTTCAGGCTGGCCGGAGGGGACGGCCATTGGAACTCAAAGAGCAGAAACATGCTCTCCTTTCCCTTTGTTTGGGTGTCAATCCAATTTTCTTTGTCGGGGTTTAGCATGGAGAGGAGTGCAAGTATTTGGATAGAGATACCGGCATCACACTGTCTTGATGTTTTGCTTGTCGTAGTATTCGAACCCGATAAACCTGGTATCTGTCTCCCTTGGCGAGACGTCACAATATCCTGCTTATCAAATCCGCGCCTACAACACCCCGCTCCACTCATTACGTGATAGTATCGTGAGAAAAGAAGACTAGGACATGAACATCGTGACACATCGTATCACGGACTTTGTGCCCGTTGCCTGGGCGAGTAGTGATGAATGGGATACTTCATAAAAAACCAAATTTGATAGCTTGGGTAGCGGAAAAAGGCACTCGCTTGCGCCTCTACTGCCGCCTCATTGTATGATACATGCGTTCGGCTGTCATGGAGCCATTGAATGACTGCCCCAAACTGGAGGCTGAGTCGTAAGCCGGATTCATAGCCGAGGGTGGCCGCTGCATGGAGTTGTCTGTCATGGCGTACGATGGTTGATTTAAGGAGGTGAGGCCGCCTTGGCTTGCAGAGTTCAGCCCTGCCATGTCTAGGAATGCCGGGTCCGAATAATCCTGATAAGACATGCTCGAGGAAGGCGTATGGTGCACCGGGCGCTGAAACGCTGACGGCTGATTTCCTACCGACCGCGATGCAGAACTACAGTAGTTGCTGTCGGAAGACGCGGACATAGTCACTTGCGTGCCAAATGATGACTGCTGGGATAGAAGGCTACGGTATGCTGTCTGGCTGCTAGAACCGTCAAACGAATTCGCTTCGTGCCCCGCCGTGGAGGCGCTGGAGGTTGTCATGTGATGATGATTTCGACGGACATGATTTTGAGAATGACCTTGCTGTCTCGGACCCTGTTGCAATTGTTGTAACTGCTGCTGCTGTCGCTGGTGAACTTGTGGCTGGTGGCGATGACTGTTCTGCATTTGTCGTTGGTGGTGTTGCGGCTTTTGATGAGACTGCTGCTGTTGTTGTCGCTGTGCTTGCTGTCCGTAAAGACCTTGAGCGGATCGCGCCTGAGTATATGTGCCCTGGGATGACCTTCCTGCGAAGTTCATAGGACATGAAGCAGTCGTAGTTGGCTTGCTGGGCTGGGGCTGAGTGCCGCCACTGTTTTGACCGAAGTCAGATTGCGGACCAGATCCAGTGTGCCGTGAGGTAATATTGCTTTGTTGCGGGGACCCATTGACTGATCTGGCCATCTGATCCCCGGTACCCTGTACGACGCCAGTGTCATCGGTACTGACAAGATCTGCGCTGTAATCCTCTGTCGTCGTCGGCAGTTGCTGTGATGGCTGTGACATAGTTGGGATAACCGCAGCTCGACTATGACTGGCAGGCTGATCGGCCTGACTGCCTGACGCGGATTGCTGCAGCAATGCTTTCGGGACCTTTCGTCTCTTGGCTGGCTGCTTCGTCGTGCCATTGTCGGCCATAATAGAACCAGTCTTAGCAGTTGCCTGTGATGGAGGTTGATCCCCAGAACTGGGATCAACCACATCCTCGGATGGTATCTTGGAAACACCTTCGCCCGCCATCGTCGTGGCAGAACCCTTACGCTTTCGTTTTGTCCCATTAGACAATACGCTAGGAATAGACTTAGCCGCAGCGGAAATGAGTTCTTGCTGGGAAACTTGGGTGGGCGTTGTGAGCACTGGGTTTGGAGGCAAACTTTGCTGCGGTTGTACGGGTTTAGCTGAAATAACCGCGACTCCAAGATGATGCGTAGGACCGGATTCCAGGGCTCCAGAGCTTGTACTTTCTCCTGGCTTTTCTGACTGTGGGCCTGCTGGTACTTCTTGTGACTCGGTTTCGATCGCTTGCGTAAATGCTTTTAGCTCTTTCGGTCGGTTCTTGGACCCCTTTGGACGACCTGGACCCGGTTTACGTTTCTTCGGCACCGGCGTTTCATCCTCGGCAGTCCCCGTCGCTGTAGTAGAGTCCACGGCATCCACTGGTTTCTGCGCAGTGCCTGAAAACGACGTGACGTTCTTGGGCCGGTTCTTGGAGCCTTTTGGTCTTCCTCGCCGCTTCGGAGTTGGCGTTGCAACGGAAGGATGAGAGACACTGTGTCTTGCCTCACCATCTGGAGCACTCAATCCAGCTACTGGGCGGTTGTTGTTAAGTGAGGTAGTGATATCCTGTCTTGTAGTGTCTCGGCTGACCTCTAGCACATCCTCCTCATCAATGGGATTGGTTTCATCAACGTCTACCCAGCTGTCGTCAATGGGATTGTCTTCAACCGTCCCTTCAGCCACACGACCGCTTTCAGGTGCTTGGACTGAGCGGGCCACTAGGGCAAGACGCTTTTTAAGGGACTTTTCTTTCTTTCCTTTAGCGTTCTTACTGCCTCTTGGACGACCTCGAGGGCGCTTCACTAACGTCGGCTGTCCGCTCAATCCTGGCACCTGACCAAGGGCTGGAAAGATTTCTGCAAGCCAACCCACGAAGAGTGAACCCGGCCCGTTGGATTCAGCACTGTCCGGAAAAGGCCTGTCAGTCAGCACTTCTGCGCCGGGGATGCCTCCGAAGAAAGCCAACGCCTTGCATAGCTGGTCTACTACGAGGGCAGGGTGCAGGCTACGTAAAAGCGTCAACAGCCGAGCCTGTTCAATCTTGGTCTCAGAGGCGGTGAGAGGTGAAGTTCGATGTGGTGGTGAAGGCTGTGGTGAGCTCGAGATAGCCTGCTCAGCCGGTCGATGAATGTACTTGCTTCGTTTGATAGGCACATATCGGTCTGTCTGGGCCATCTTCGCAGCAAGTTGTGTGCCTTCGCTTGTCCTCTTGGCTGCAGCATCTCGTTCCCGAGTCTCATTTGTGGTGGTTAGATCGATATGCATAACACCAAAGTTTCCTTTTCTAGCATCGGTCTTGCCCTTCAATTTGCTGGGGACCGGGTTGCGGACACGCCCATCTCTGTAAAGCCCTGGAATATCATCTTGTACGGGAGGGCCGGTGTGTTGCAATATTCCGAAGCCACGAGTGTCTTCTGCGACTTCTTAGTTAGCGACGGCTTTCGCATTCGTAAACGGTCGCAAGCCATGGCCAGCAGAGACAGAAAACAGGGGGTAAAAATGAGCAGACGAACCGTTTTGGCCCGCAGAGGCCGGAGTTTGCGATGAAAAACCACCCAGGGTAGTGCCATCATGAGAGTTAGGTGTCGCCGGTTTCAAGGGCTGGGACGATGCTATTAAAGCCATAGTCAGTCAATCCGCTGTTTAGCATACACAAGAGGCCGGGGGCTAGCGAACCTGCAGTTGTAGCCATTGCTGCGAGCGAGTGCTGTGCCGCAGACTGAGTCTCATCCCAGAACACAAGTGCGGCCGTGGCCGTGGCCGCGGCCCAGCCCTAAGTGTAGATATAGAGACAGTGATGATGATGGCCGAAGTGGATGGCCTGGCGAATAGACGCAAAGAAAATGGCAGGCCGCCGCTGAGTTCGAACTGTGAATACGCGTTCGTGCTATTGATGGGATCGGAGAGCATCGCCCAGCCCGGCAGGTGCTAATGATAAGATTCAAGGTTGTATGGGGCCCTTTCGAATCAGCTCTTTCTTGTAATCTGCAAAAAACGCGGGGTCATCATCGTACGTTGTCGGAGGAAGGAAATAAAATCGTCTCGATGCTATCGTTGGTCACGCCGCTGTTGACGACTCGACATGTTTTGGAGGCGGCCCAGATAGTCGACGGCGCGACGTACAACAGCTCAGAGTCGAAAGCCAAGTCGTCGACCAGCCTTGAGGGCGGAACAGACAGGAAGCGACGAGCAGCCGTGAATGGTAGGCGACGTTCGACACAAAGCTGAAGCAGAGCAGCAGGTAGCCTGTCTGGCCGGTGCTAACGGCAGCGGTCGAAAGTGGATGGTTAGTTAAGAAGCATTCCTGGATAAGCAAGTGCCCGAGGTGCCTGTCTGGATTTGCGCTGGGAGGTCCAAGACACTACACAGATAGGTGCCTTTCTTTCCGGGCGGCTTTTTATGCTCTAAGTACAGAGTACCTAGATACCGTTAGGACCCAGCGCTCAAGTTCGACGGGAGTAGGCGGGCGACACCTCGACCCAGTCCGACAACCAAGGTTCCCACTACCTACCTAAGTAATCAAATTAAGCGGGTATCCCGTGCATTCTTAATAGGCACCAAGTTGGTGCGAAAAGTGCTTCTCCCTCAAGCAAGACCAGGGCAGCTCGTCCTGTGTTCCAACTTCAACTTTCTCACTATTCTACTTTTCGCCGCTCAACCAGCGACTCATCATACTGACATTCAGAAGTCCGCAAACTTTTCTATCACCTAGGTTGCCATCTCGTCGCCCTTACCATAGATATTCCTACAACTACCAAGCACCCACCCCTGCATACATAGAACGCCAGCCTCATATGAAGTCGAGGCCCGCCAAGTTCCTTACCTAAGCCTTCGTTGACCTCTCGGAACCTTGAGCTAACACTCACGCGCTATCCTCCCATCTGTCTACCTCGCTGTCGTTACTGTCATCGCACCAGCACTTCGCCATCCCGACCTAACAACACGCCGACTCTTAATTCAAACACATGGACAGCTAGTTGACGTTGCCAGCATGTCTACGAAATACGTCCTGGTCTCCTTACCTCTCGGCATTTTCGACTCGAGCGACAAGGAAGATGCCATTTCCTCTTTAAGCGCTACCATCTCCCCTGAGAACGGTAATGTTCGACCTTTCAACATCCCCGACTTCAAAATCGGCACCTTGGATGCCTTGGTGCAGCAAGCCGACGACCTGGCCAAGCTCGAATCTACGTGCGAAGCCGTTGTTGCCAAGGTCGCCGACTCTCTGAAGTCGATCCTCGACGGCGATGAAGAAAAGATTGCCCAGCAGAAGATGGTCAACGACAGTGAGACACGCTCCGCTTTGCCTTCTTCTCCCTTCTCAGTGCTAATTGCGCTGCTTCTGTAGAACCCACCGACCAATACATGAGCTCCTTTGCCTGGAATAAGGTCCGGTACCGAGCCGATAAGAGTCTGAGCGAGCTTGTCGATACGTTGCAGAAGGTACGATTCCGAGCAGCGCATCAAAGAGAATGTTCCTTTCACAGTGCGGAGGAATGTTACCCAAGCTGACCACATGGACCAGGAACTCATCACCACCGACAATGATGTCAAGACCAAGTTCAACCAGTACAACTCAGTAAAGACGAACTTCACAGCGTTGCAGCGCAAGCAGACGTTCGCTCTCACCATTTGATACTAAGTGGGTTTCGGGTGTGCTAACGACGTGCTTAGCGGCAACCTTGCCACAAAGTCGCTCACTCCGATCGTCGATCCCACTCTCGTGATTCAAGACTCCGAATACCTCGAGACGCATTTGATTGTTGTCCCTAACAACGCCAAGAAGGACTTCTTGAGAAGCTACGAAACACTTGTGCCGATGGTTGTTCCACGATCCGCCATACAAGTCGCTGAGGATGAGGAATTCACGTTGTTCGCCGCCACGTCCTTCAAGAAACACAGTGCTGAGTTCCTGCAAAAATGTCGCGAACAAAAGTGGACGCCCCGCCAGTACACGTATGTCGAAGGCGGCAAAGAGGAAGAGAAGCGCGAGCTTGACCGGGTTGCTCGTGAGGAAAAGAAGACCTGGGGAGAGGCTCTGAGAATTGGGCGCACAGGCTGGAGCGAGAGCGTAATGATTTGGCTTCACGTTCTTGCTCTCCGCGTCTTCGTCGAGGCTGTCCTTCGTTACGGACTGCCCCTCGACTACGTTAGCGTTCTTGTCAAGGTAAGTAAACACAAGAGACTAGACGTGCTAGCAACCTTAATAATATGCTATCCAGACGAACTCGAAGCTTGTTAAAAAGGTCAAAACTGCTCTTGACTCTAACTATTCATACTTGGGGGGTAATGCTTTCGGGAAGGACAAGCGCGGAAAGATCAAGGATGACGCAACGCTGTCATCGGAGATGGCCGCAGCCGGATTGGGTGGAGGTGAAGGTAACGAGTACACGGCGTATGTGTACTACGAATTCGACTTCCCTTAAGCGCAGCAGAGGAGAAGGTATTATTTCGGGGGTTTTCAACCTCTCCAACGTGTGTATGTATGCACCTGGCGGAAATTCGACCATGAATAGAGCTTTGTTTGCGGCTAGTTGACAGTTCCTATAGTCTCGAAGCTAGGTGAAGACACATCACTGGTCCCCAGAGGACCATCGGAGCTTAGGCAGTCTTAGTGGTTGAAATGAGACCCTCCTTCAGCAGCCAATCAGTAATCTGGGCAACACACTCTTCCACGCTGGACTTGTCGGTCCTGATGCGAATCTCGGGGTTCTCGGGCGCTTCGTAGGGGGCAGAGATACCGGTGAAATCCTTGATTTCGCCGGCTCTAGCCTTCTTGTAGAGACCTTTGGGATCACGCTGCTCGGCAACTTCGATAGGGACATCGACGAAGATTTCGATGAAAGGGAGAGCGTCGTCGTCACCCTGGCTCGCTTTTGTGTGCAGCTCGCGGGCAACCTGGCGGTCCGCTCGGTATGGAGAGATGAAGGAGGTAATGGCAACAGTCGAAGAGTCGGCGAAGAGTTTGGCTACCTAATGCAAAGATCGCAGATTAGTTTAAATAGTCATATCCTGCCAGAAGTGAATTGACGGTCGAATTGAAAGGCTGGGAAAGGCATGACTCACCTCTGCGATGCGGCGAATGTTCTCATTACGGTCCTTCTCGGAGAAACCCAAGTCTCGGTTGAGGCCGAAACGGACGTTATCACCGTCCAGACGATAGGCAGCAATACCCAAACGCAGGAGATGTTGCTCTAGGGCGGTAGCGACGGTTGACTTGCCAGAGGCGGAAAGGCCGGTTAACCAGATGGTGAAACCGCGCTGCTTACGCAGATTGTTGCGCTCGGCGCGGGAAAGGGACGGGTGCCACGTGATGTTGCTGTTGCACGGGTTCGTCAGTCACGGGGCTTCCTCTTGTAGGAACACGAACCAAACGAAAAAGCTTGGACAGTGGTGGTGATGGCTGGGTAACGGAGCAAGCGAACACTGCAGGGTAAATCGGAGGAGGGGCACTTTATTCGCGCAGACTGTGTACTCACGTAGCCATTATGACTGATATCGCGTGAACTTCTGTAAAGAAATGGAAGTGCTTGCTGAACCGCGGGTGAATGTGATGCAGGGGAAGAAATGGTTTGAATGAGAAAACGCAAGGGCACGCCGGCTTCTGTGGCTGCACTACGACGGACGGACTGGTGAGTAAGTTTTTATACACATAAGATGAGCTAGCTGACGGCTCACTGAGGCTAGGAAGCAAACTACGCAGGTACAATCATGTACAACGTCTACTTCTCAGGCAAGCAGAGGTGCGCCTCCACTATTCCCCTCCGCCAGGCCATCCCAACCCATTAAGCAAGACGCAATTTCCAAGGCAGCAAGTGGGTGCTGTGGGAAACTCGCTGGAGTGTGTGTGTGTGTCTGATATTTGGAGGGGTGGAGGGGCAGTACGGTATTCCGAGGTGCCTAATGGAAGAGGAGGCACTGAGGCAATTAAGAAAAGAGAGAGAAGGGCCACAACCCAAGTAAATAAAAAATTGAAAGAGGGGAAAAAGTCGAGAAAAGGACGTTGCAGAATGCTAAGGCATGGCGTCAGATCGGCTAAAAGTGGGTTATATCTCGGCAGGCCTATCCACCTCACAGTTTTGACGCCGCTTGAAATCACTTGGGCCCGGGCGTCCCAATAGCCTCTACCGGCCACCGCCGACTTCCGTCCCGTTCCGGATGCCGAGACTAATCTTACTTGCCATGCTTCGCTTCGCCGGAGCTGATGAGTCTCACAGCAATCAATGGGTATTTCGTTCCAAAACAACTACTCGATCTAGTTCCTGACAATGCCCGACCACGTGAAATCTTCCTTCTTTCGCCATCAACCCGGATGCAGTTGCCCAATCTCCCCGTTGCGGGGCATCAAGTTCTGTCTACATGCGATCTACGTCTCGTTCAGTTTGGCCATGACCTAAGAATCATCAGCGAGCGCATTGTGATGACATTGAGACCAGAGATCTCTGAATACTTACTGAAGCGAATCTCGGTGAAACGAAGAGCGCCCCGGCTTGCGCTAGGACGACGGGTTCCTCCCGTCCGGCTGGCAGTGTCTCAAGCTGCCCTTCAACCCAGGCCTTACGTCCCTCCACCTTTAGTGTCTTGGCCCGCAGCACCACGAATGTTCCCGCGTGGACTGGCTTCCTGTAGTTGATCTCCAGCTTCGCGGTGACACCTACATTGTGTGGAAGGGCGCCAAAGCAACACCGCGCCAGCCCCTCGTCAAGAAGTGTCGCGAGTAGTCCGCCGTGCACAATGCCCGGATGACCACACATATCCGTACCGAGGTGGGAAATCGACACGAGAGACTTGCCTCCTTTCTCGGTCCAGCAGACTGGGGGAACCGTAATGCGCCCCGGCCCCGAAAGGGTGCCGCCGGTGAGGTTGTGCCGTCGCAAGATATCGGGCAGTTTCATGTGCGGTCTTGATTCGACCATATCTGGGTTCTTTCGCATCTCGGCTGCAAGGTGATGATTGTTGATGAATTCGTCAATAGCCTTGGCCTCGGCATCCTCGGGTATGTACATGCGCAATGTGTCCTCGTCAGAACGCTTCCGTGTCGCATCCAACAGGCCGGGCACGAGTGGGCTTGCGGCAGCTACAAAACCGAGAGTCGCAAAGAGGAGTCCGTATGCGCCGGATGCGACAGCCCTTCGAAATCGAGAGGGAGGTGATGTCGGCGGTGTGAGGGGAACTGCAGGTCACAAGTGAGCTTGACTCGTCATGGGCATGCAACTTTACGCAAAAGCTCACCTGCACCAGTGCCTTGGTGGTAGCATCGAAGGCCATTCTGGCAGGCGGGAGGCAACGCCCGCGGAACGAGTGCACTGGGGATTCTCCCTCTTGCGCGCTGCGCGAGTGCTCGCCTCAACAAGGCTGTTGACATGCTAGATGAGTCAACCTGGTCGGTTTGTCACCGCGCAAGGCTGGAAGAAGTGTGTTTTCGCGACAGAAGGAATAGCGCTAAACGTATGTAAAATACATCTCGCACCGAAGCAATCAGCGACTTAGACTTAGGGGACGACAGGGCCGGGGCAACAAAGGCAGCCGAGGGATAAGTCGGACCACCCCCTAGCCGCGCACAAACCTATTAATTCAGCAAAAATCCTAAGAATTAAATTAATATAAATACTTGAAAATATAGGGATTTTAAGTCTTCTTAGTTTTTTTTAAATATCTATAGTATATACTAAATTATTTAGGTTTTAAAGTTTCTAAGTATTATTATATATTAAATTAATTAAAATAGATATTAAGCTAAGGTTTTTATTTGTATTTTTAAAATATCTCATTTTATTTTAATAGATTTAGTTTCTAATATAGTTTCCTTAACTTATTATAATAAAAATTTTTAATCTCTTAAGTAAATTTTTGTTCAAAGACCTAATTTATAAGATTTTATTATTTCTAAGCTACATATTAAGTATATAACTTAAAGCCTATTTTAAAACTATAATATATGTTTCCAATATACTTATAGAAGAAAGAATAACTTAATAATCTCTATATTAAACTTATTAGATTTAAATTAAAAACACTAATAATTATTATATAAAGTAATTTAATATTTATCTCTTATTTAACATATAATTATTTGAAAAAACTTAGAATTTTTTTTAAAAAAAATATATAACAAGCTATTTATTTATAAGCTTTTACTAAATTAACTCTTATAGTTATCTCTATATAATTTTCTAAAAATGCTGGTTTTGTATAGGAGTAGTGCGCGGCTAGGGGGGGAGTGCGCAGCTAGGGGGTGGTCCGTTTTACAATAAAGTTTCTCCTACAAGTGCCAATAGCCGATAAAGGCTCAATGTATTCGGTACCTTAGCGGGAAAACACCCCCTAACTAAGCCTTAGAACTAGGTTAGTCCTATTAAGTAAGGCTATATATCCCTATGACCCTTTAGAGTTTACTAATTATTAATTAGTACACCGGGAAAGAGATAGATTAATCAGCTTATAATAATTAGCCCGCGCTTTAATAGGTATAATTATATTAGCTATATTAACCCTAAGGTGCTTTAGCTAATCTAGAAATTTAGAGAGAATTTCAATTATTAAGTTCAATTCCTACTTTAGTAGTACTACCTACTTTTAGTATTATCTTCTAGTATATAGAAAGGCCTATACCGCTATAGCCTACTTATACTTAGCTTTAATACTATAGACTTAGTATAATATAATAGATAATAGCTATAATATAGTTTATTTATTTAGAATTCTACTTTAATTATTAGTATTATTCTTAGCTTTATTATTAGCTTTATAGCTTTCTTCATTTACTTTTCTATTATTATTATTATTATTATTATTATTATTATTATTATTATTATTATTATTATTATTATTATTATTATTATTATTATTATTATTATTATTATTATTATTATTGTTGTTGTTGTTGTTGTTGTTGTTGTTATTGTTATTATTACTATAGTTATTATTTAGCCTCTAGCTACTGTATAGTGATTTTACCTACTTAAGTATAATAGAGCTTCTAACTCTACGCCTCCTAATAATATATATAGCCTTTAGTTATATAATTATAATTACTAACTATCTCTCCTAATTATAGCTATACTTATATACACCTTTAGTCTTATAATCTTTAACTTTATACTTTAATAATAGTATAGTTTTTAATTGTTTAATAGACTACGAAACTAGTAATTTATCCCCTTATATACTACCTATACTACTAATACTACCTTTATTAATACATTGTCTACTAGTAGCTATACTATTATTATTATTAATACTCTCTTTATATTAAAGTAGTTAGTATAAGCTATACTTACTAATTAATATAGTCTATAAAGTAAGCGAAAAATAAGGGTAAAAAATCTATAATTTTAAAGGTTATCTCCTTAGAGGCAATAAACCACTCTTAAAGAGGTTTACTTTATTTAGGTATATTTAACGCATTAGGTATATTAAACCCCTTAAGCGGGTTAACTACGCCTTAGCGCGTTTAGTATTGATTACCTAGGTAAGAAGAGAAATACGTCGTGCGTAATATTGTAAAGAGTATGGCTAAAGGCCTAAACCAGGAAAGGCTAGAATATTGAAACGTAGATATCTATTATTATATTAGACTATTGCTTAACCTTCTAAGTTTTTTCTGCTTATAGAGTTTTCTCTAAGGTATATTTATTCGCCCCTGACTCGCTAACGTTTTGCTAATAGCGTAGCTCTGCATCCTGCACCCGCTACTATTCCTTATAATTATCCCCCCTTCTAAAGAGTCGGGTTAAATTGCCTGTGCAGCCCGGCTATCCTGCCTGTATGGGGCACCGCGCTACCCTACCCCACCCTTAATAGCAGCTTCTTATTAGCTAGGATTAACCTAGGATTTTTTTTAAACTAAGCGATTTTTATGCTATATTAATATCGCCCTTCTACCTATCTTTTATTATTACTACTACCCTCGCTAGCCTACCTAAAATAATATTGCTAGCGAGGCTCCCTAGCCTCAGAGAGGTCGGAGTGCTATCCGGGCCTATAGAAGATAAGGCTAGATAAATAGGATATATAGGATTACTAGGGTAATTAGCCCGATTAGGCAATAAGCAGAGAGAATAATATTAATCGAAAAGATATTAGATATAAGCGATTTAGGCGTTAATTAGTAAAACTAGTAAAACTAGCTAAAAATATATTTACTATAGTCTTTTTAAACTATTAAATAACTTAGTTAATTATTTAGTAAATCTAGCTAATTAGAGGCTGCGAATAAGCTGAAGTAGGGCGGCGCGGTGCCCTACACAGGCAGGATAGCCAGGCTGCACAGGCAATTTAACCGGTCTCCTTCTAAAGCCTTAGTCCCTAAGGTATACTAATAGGGTAATATAGCTCTACGTTGCTAACTATAGGGCGATAGTTTAGTGCCTTTATTATATTATTTGCTAATGCTCCTTCCTATACCGGATTTAGGCTGCTATAGCAAATAATATATATTATTTTCTAGCGGTTTTTATATTTTTGAATTTTGAGTATTGCTATTATTTTTTAATTAGTTACTAATAATTATACGACCGTTTAGCGGTATATAGCTAGTAATTATTTAGCCTTATTACCTAGTAATATTAATTATAAAAGGGCGTCTACTTTTCGAGGTCTCTAACCTAGCTAGATTTTTCCCCCTTTAGTATCTCTTTTTTAACTTAATAGCTTTTATTATTTTTCTTTTTATTATCTATTCCGCAAGCTTTTATTATAATTATTAATTTTCCTACTCTTCCTTTTCTAGTTTATTTCTTTTACTATTATCTTGCTAACTATTCTCTATTATATCTTATATTATATATATAGGTGCGATTCTCGCTAAATACCTATATAATCCTGAAATCCTCTCTAGTAACCTTACTAGTAATTCTAATAGTAGCTATCCCTATCTTAGCTATCTCTATAAGATATATTAAGATATTATTAACCTTTGCTATATATATAGCGAGTATATATAGAAGTATATCTATTATAACTTCGATAAGAAGAAATATACTATAAGTCTCCGCTAGTTTGCTACTAGGTTGCTATATGCTAATGCCTAGTAGGTTTCCTAGGAGCTTTAGGGCATAGCCTAGACTACTTAGAATATATTCTATTAGATCTAAATTTAGGAACGGGAGGGTATCTTAACCCCTCTTTATTATTATTATATTCTTACTTCCCTTGCTAACTATTTAGTAGTATAGAAATATATTACTAAGCTAATCTATAATCCTATTACTAGTAGTAGTAGCTATAATATAGACTAGCTCTAACTCTAGGAGCTTGCTTCTATTTATAAGCACCTTGCCCTTAATATCTTAGTTTATATAAGCTATTGCTTACTACTCCCTTGCTAATTATATCCTACTAATAACTAGTTCTAGGTTAGTACCTTTTATAATAGTATTAATATCCTTTAGCGCCTGAATACTACCTAGCTACTATATATTTATAATAATAGTCCTGCTATATACCTCTATAACGAGATCAATTATCTAATTAATAACCCTTTAATAAAACTAGTCCCTAAGCGCTCTTATAAGTATAATATTAACTCCTTTCCTAAGTTTAGTAAGTTACTTTAAGACGACCTCCTTAAGTATACCTCTAATAATATTCCCTCCTACTTTATTACTATTACTAATACTCGCCCTATCTCTCGCGCCTTATATCTCTATACTCCTACTAAATATAGCTAAGAGGATAGTAATAATTTAATAAAAAAGGCTAGAAAGGCTAAGAAGACTAAGGTTATTATTACTATCTCTAATAATAGCTCTAGTAACGAGTCGGGTAGCAAGGTAAGTAGTAGCTCTAGTAGGGAGTTAGGCAGTAACCTAGGTAGTAAGTTAGCAGGTAGTTAGTCTACAGGCAATAATAATAGGGATGCTAGTAATGCTAATAATATTAGTAACGCTAGCTCGGCGACTAGTCGCTATAGTGCTGCTCGTGGTTATAGTAGTCGGGGTGCTCGCGCCTATAGCTATAGTTAGAAGTAAATAACTATTTAGATAGTTAGCTCCCTCCTTTTTCTTATAGGATAATACCCTTCTTTTATTATAATATTAATAATAGTTTGCTACTTAATATAATTAATATTCTACTTCTTAATTTAGCTTCTATTCTATAGTCTCGTGATTTATAATTAGCAACTTATTATTATAACCTTATAACTAGTTATCCTACTTCTTATAAGACCTCCTATACTATCTATTAAACTTATAAATAGCCTCTTGCGCGTTCGCTAAGTTCTCTATAGGTTCCTATATATTATATTCTATAAGCTATCCTACTTATTTAACTAGATATTATATATTATTACTAATACCTTGCTATATAATAATCTCTTCTACCTCCTATTCCTCTAGCTTATCCTCAAGCTCTAGGTATATAAGCAAACCTTTACTACTTCCTTAGTAGTTATCCTATAGTTCTAATAAGGTAATAGAGAATACGTTATATATCTATTAGTATTATAGTAGTAGGTAGACCCTATATGCTTATATACTAACTAGTTCTATAATAACTACCCGTATAAACCTAGGTACTAATTTTTTATTCTTAAACTAGAAGTTCTTTGTTAATAGCCCGACGACCTATCCCTAATAATAGGTCTAGTCCTTATGCCTCACGTTATAATACTTAGCTTACGCCTTAGTAACCTTCTGCTACTATTCCTAGGCCCTCTTACAGAGTCTTAAAATATATTCGATTCGCTCCCTTACGCCTTATACTATAACCCTATTTATAGGAGCCACATATTCTATGCAATATAGGTAGTAACTATATAGAGTCTCTATTAGTAAGTAGCTAGTAGTGCTATAGCAACTATTATTATATGCGAACTCCGCCTCGGGCAGCTAGACTGCCTATTCTTATAGCGAGTTGCTAGTATATACTTATAGGTACTTTTCTAATATCTAGTATATCCTTTCTAACTACCTATCGGTCTAGGGATAGTATATAGTAGAGAGGCGGCGCTTAATAGCCCTCTCTCTTATAAACTCTTCCTAAAATTAGCTAGTTAGGAGCTTATCTTAGTTACTAATAATACCCTCTAGAGTGCTAAAATAGCATTTAACCCGTTCGTAGATAATCCGCGCTAACTTAGCAGCTATTAGCCGCTTCGTTATTAGGATAAATATAGCGAACTTAGTTATTTAGCATATAATAACGAGAACTATATCATATTCTCCGCCTATATACTAAGAGCTCGCTAGCAATCTAGTAATAAAGTCTATACTTATTTCCTAGAATAGGTATATAGGTAAGGGTAGTAGTTATAATTTCCTATAAGGCTTATACCTCGGGATGTGGTTCCCCTGGTATATATAGCACCTAGTAATATAATTATATATATCTATAGCTAAGTTTAGCTAATAGAAGTTCCTTAAGATCAGCTTAGTAGTCTTATTTACCCCTATATAACCTGCCCTGCGGTTATTATAGTATTAGTAAAGGATCTCTAGCCTTAGAAACCCTTCTTATAGTATCTCTAGCTATCCCTTATAGAATATGGTTCCCTAGCTATTAATTATATAGCTCCTATAATCGCTAGCTAGTCTGCGCGCCCTCTCTAATTATATCTAGTAGTATAAGTTATTAGCCTATAGTCCGTGGATAAGATTTTCTATTACTTTAGAGAGTTGCTAACTATCTGCTATTTCGCTTATTATAAGCTCCCTTATAATATAGTATAGGATATATTACTATACTATAGTAACCCTAGCTCTAAACGAGTCCTCTTAATTAATAACCCCTTGCTAAGCGTTCTCTATATTACCCCTTGCTTTTTGGCGTCGGGTTATTATAGCTACTATAGTTATAGTAATATTAGTATGCTATAGAGCGCAACGCTAACTAGAGACCGAGGCGTCTCCGCCCCTAGAGCTATCTATCTAGAAGGGGTACCTTATGCTAGCCCTTATAGTATTAATAAATACTTTTGAGGTCTCTATACTACCTTATAGTATAGTAATACTTATCTAAAGGTCTACTAGTAGTTTACTAATAAGCCTTAGCTTCTTTACTAAGGTTAGGAGCATATTATTATACTTCACCTCCCCTTCTATATAATCTAGCCTCCTAGATAGACTATCTGCTAGGTTTATAACCCCTAACCTATGCTCTAGGTCGAAGTTAAATACTAAGAGTTTATATACCTACCTAGCGAGCCTTCCCTAAAGGTCCCGCGCAGGCGTGCTAATAACTCCCTTTAGCACCTAGTGATCTATTAGGACTATAAACTTCTTCGATATACCCTAAAGGTAGTAAGCCTAATAGTTTAAACTCTTAATTATAGCGAGAAGTTCCTATTAGCCTGCTCCCTAATATTACTCTATATTACTAAGCTTCTATAAGTAGTAGGCAACTAGTTACTACTAACTATTAATATACTACGATAGGATGCTAGATATAGCCTTTATAGAGGTATCTATCTTAACCCTTATCTCGCGGGTTAGGTCCTAGTATTAGAGAATTATTACTAAGCAGAAGGCTGCTTAAAGCTGCTCGAAAGCTTATTAAGCTTCTTCTAGCTAGTGAAACTCGCCTCCTTTCTTGCTATTCTCGCTACCCTTTAGTAGGGATATTATTAGGGCTATAATACCTAAATATCTTGCGATAAACTTATAGTAGAAGTTATAGAATCTAAGGAAGACCTAGATATCTTAGTATATCTTTAGCAGCTTCTATTTAGTAATAGCTTAGATACGAGTTTAGTTTATTAATATACCCTCAGGTGTAATAATATATCCTAGGAATTCTACCTACTATTAGTAAAACCTATACTTACTAAGCTTAGTATAGAGCTCCTATTAGTAAAGCCTATAGAGCACTCGGAGAAGGTCCTTTATATACTACTCTCTTATCTCTAAGTAGACTATAATATTATCTATATAAGCGATATAATAAGTATCTAGTAGCTTAGCGAGCGCTTAGTAAATATACGCCTAGAATATAGCTAGGGCGTTCGTAAGTCTAAATAGTATAATAGTATATTTAAAGTACCTATAACGCATCCTAAATGCTATTTTCTAGTAATCCTCTAGCTTAATATAAATATAGTAGTATA
The DNA here is from genome assembly GCA_026260285.1 of Colletotrichum sansevieriae. NCBI lineage: Eukaryota > Fungi > Ascomycota > Sordariomycetes > Glomerellales > Glomerellaceae > Colletotrichum > Colletotrichum sansevieriae. The sequence goes on from JAOQIF010000416.1 coordinate 72,639, forward strand.
TATCTCGAATATCGATTTTCGAGATCTATTTCGCTCCCTAAAGCTTATTTAATAGTTCGCTAATAAGAGGGAGTAGATATCGGTTTTTTATTATTACCTTATTTAGGCCTTAATAATCTATATAAAGGCGTAGGGACCTATCTTTCTTAGGTATAAAAAAACGCCAGGAG
>JAOQIF010000417.1:0-72777 GCA_026260285.1 Colletotrichum sansevieriae
TAATGATAATAATGATAATAATGATAATAATGATAATAATGATAATAATGATAATAATGATAATAATGATAATAATGATAATAATGATAATAATGATAATAATGATAATAATGATAATAATGATAATAATGATAATAATGATAATAATGATAATAATATAACGTATAAGGCCAGTTGGGTTATATAAGGTTTTAACTAACATGTTAGTATAGACTACCTTGAGTCTTTGAGTACTACTTATATGTCACGAATAGCGAATGAGCGAAGGTTGGCATAGTTCAATTGCACTATATTGAGTGGATTCTGCGTTGAAGAAGGGAAAGGTCTATCTATAGGCTAGCGCAGCCCTGGAAGGCTAAAGGCTTGCCTAGAGATTACATAACTTAGTAGTTATATAACCCTAAATTTAGGTAGATCTAACCTAGCGCTATAATATCACCCCCCCCCCCTTTACTAGTATTGATATTTATAGTAATTAACTACTATATATATAATTATTCCCTAAATAGCATTCCTACTTCTAATAGTTATACTAGGGCGTTATTATTATCTATAGTAGCAGGGTCCTCGTCTCAGGTAGTAGCTAGAAGCTAAGCTAAAAGGTGTTTTAGTAGTCCTATAGCAGCTAGGTTAATAGTATAAAGGTCTTATAGCGCTACTAGGGTATGCTTAAAACTTTTAGTATTATATTAGATAGGGTTATAATTATAGCCTTTCTAGTTAGCATAATATTATAACTATCCTCGGTATAACTAGCTAGTAGTTACCTATATAACCTCGTATTTTAGCTTATTATTAAACTTAATAGTAGGTAATAAAGCTTTGAATTAACCTAGTAGAGGGTCCCTAGTAGCTTTTTAAAGCTTATTAAGGTAGAATACTAGGTAGTAGTTATATTCTTTTAGTAGATCTAGTACCTATGTTCCCCTAGGGCTAGTAGCTTTAATTAGCTATAGTCTATCCTATAACATAGATAGCTTCAAAGAATTCTCCTAGCGCTATCCATCTATTAATATATAGATAGAGTCTCTTATAGCTAAGTTATTAAGCTACTAGTAGTAGTTAGTAGCATAGGTATACTAATATTAGGCTATAATTATATTCCTTTTAGTAATATCCTATATATTATAGAAGTTTTATATAAGCTACTAGGCGTTACCCTAGTTAATTATTTCCTTTATTATTAAGAACCTCTATATATATTAATCCTAGTTAAAACTTTTTTATAATAAGTACCCTTATTTAATCTTAAATAGCATAAGCCATATAGCTTTATTTAATAGTACTACTTAGGTGAAGTCTATAGTAGGGAGCATTCTACTCTAGTTATCTTAGAACTAGTTTATCTAGGGGTAGAGGTATTACGTTAGATATTAGTTAAGGATCTCTATCTATCTATTAGTATCTATATAGCTAGGTATACTTAGTTATATAATTATACTATATATCTTATAAAGTTTACTCTAGAAGTTAGAGGTAAACTAAGGGCCTCTATTAGATATAATTATAATAGGGAACCCTATATACTAGAAGATATAAGTATAATATAGCTAGGCAAGATCCCATATAATAATAATCTTATAATAGGAAACGGAGACTATCTTCTTTAATAAGTAGTATGTTACTATAAATATATTATTATACCTATAGTAATTAAGTAGGTATAATATAAAGTCTATTATAATATATTCCTAGGGGTAGTTTAATATTAGTAAGGGTTTAAACTCTCCTAGGGGCTTATCTCTTAGCTTCTAAGCTTAGTAATAGGCATGATAGTTAGCTAGGGCTAAAAGTAGCGCTCTTTTAGAAGCTTAATAGTCTTATTCTAACCTAGGTATACTATAAGCTTTTAGGTATAAGCCTTATAGATTAATTTTATGTATAAGTCCTCTTCTTTAGGTATTATAAGCTTCCTATTTATTATTAAGAGCCTATCTTATATTTTCTAGCGCTCCCTTTTAGTAGTAGTAAGTATTTTTAATACTTTAAGTAATAGTATATTAAGCTTATAGTTAAGCTAGAGGATCTATTTAACTAGGAGGTATCCCTTCAGCTTATCTTTTAGTTTAAGTATATTAATAGCTACCATAGGGTAGCTTAGGGCGCCCCTACTAGCTAGCATAGCTTATTTACTACCTCTAGGGATAGGTAGGTAGATAGTAGTAATACCTAAGTATGGACTAACTTATAGATAGCTTATTAGATTTAAAAGTCTTCTTTTTGAAGGTATTAGCTAGTATATTTTTGTACTCTAAGTAGTATTAGATATAGAAGTTAAAACTAGCTAAGATATCTAACTAGTAGGCTTAGTAGATATTTAGAAGCTATTCAGTTATAAAGTAGAATAGTAGTTAGTAGTTTGTAATAACCTTAAAGTACTAGGTAATTACTAAGAGTTTAGCTCTCTATTCCTCTAATATAAGAATAATTACTATTATCTAAATAGGGTAGTTTATCTTAGTTAGTAATATAGTTTTTAAGAAATAACCTACTAGGTGCTATAGATTATTATTAGTTTATTATTAGAGGAGAGTAGTAGTATAGATAGATTTAGAGGTATCTATCTCTACTTAGGTTAGTAGCTCAGGCTTCTAGTAGCATAAGATAGGGGTTAATACTAGAGCCTCTTTTAGTATTATAAATACTATTATATAGTTATTATTAAAGTTAAACTAGGTGCGTTTAGCTATAAGTTTAGTAAATAGCTAAGCAATCTTTTTATAACTCTTAATAAATTATTAATAGAAGTTATGGAACCCTAGGAAGGAATAGATACTATATATTATAATTAGTAGTTACTAGTCTTTTACTCTAGAAACCTTCTTAGGGTTAGGGCTAATCCCTTTAGTAGTAATAATAAACCTAAGGTAGTATATTATAATTATATTAAATTCGCACTTCTTAATATTAGCCTAAAGCCTTGCTTAGTATAGCTAGTTAAGGACTTTCTTAACGTGGTCCTTATACTAGAGAGGGTCCTCTAAGTATATTAGGATATTATCTATATATGCTATATAGAAATTATCTAGGTATTCTATAAGGGATTTATTTATATACTATTAGTATATAGCTAGCTTATTATAGAGCCTAAAAGGTAGAACTTTATACTTATAGGAGCTATATTAGGTATAGATTATTATTAGGTCTTCTAAGTTAGGGTAGATATGAATTCAACAGAATGCTTAGTAGATATTAATCTTTATAAATACCTTAGCTTAGATAATTTAGCTTAGTATCTTATTAATTAGAGGTAATAGGTATTAATCCTTTTTAGTAAATTTATTTAGCTTTTAGAAGTTAATATAGAACTATAGGTAGTTATTAGCTTTCTAAATAAATAATATAGGGGATATAAATAAAGTATTACCTAGTATTATAAAGCCTTTTTTAGGTTCTTAAGGAGGTATTATTAAGTAGCCTCAAGTTCTTGTAGTAATTACTTATATAATAGGTAGAAGGTTAACTGCTCCTTTATATTTAGCTCTAGTTTAATTTAGTAGTTATAAGGGTAGTAAGGAGGTAATATACTACTAGTAGTTTTGTAAAAGTAATCTCTCTAATCTTAGAGGTACAAGGGGAATCTCTTATTAATTAGGTATTAGTTCTTAGCTTTATTAACCTCTAGAGGGCTTATATCTCTTTCTTCTGCTTCTTACTTATTAGTAATTATTAAGTTAAGCTTATATAGCGATATAGAGCTTAATTTAATATAAGTATGCTTTAGGTTCCTTTTAAACCTTATAGCGCTAATAAATACTATATTAAGGTCTCTCTTTACTTATTAAGCTTTAGGGGTAAGGGGTCCAGACTTCTAGTATAGCGCTTACTAGGTCTAGTTAACTATTAATACGCCCTTTAATACTATATCTATCTTCTATAAGTTATTATTATATCACAAGTTCTTAAGCATATAGCTATACTATAGGGTCTTTATAAGGGTCTTTATCCTACTTCTTATAGCTTTTTAAGCATTATATAGCTATTCATTAGCTTTAAATATAGCTTAATAGCATTCTATATTAAGTTAATGCTTAATATTAATTTCAATAGGCTAGAAGAGGTCTTTAGTATCTTATATAATTATTCTAGGGAGGTCTTAAGCTGTAGGGGTATTACTAGGCTAATATAAGTACTAATAGCATATATCTATACTAATATTCTAGTAATTAAACTATAAGTAGCTAGGAATAAGGTTATACCTCCCTATATTAAGTTAGAAGAGGGGTATTTATATTAATTCTTAGCGGTCTACTTATATATAAGTACTCTATACTTTAGTTATAGTATCTAGTAGCTCTCTATTAAATCTAGGAGCTAGGATATAGCGCTATAACTTATTATACTTCGTATAATAAAAATCCCTTTATAAGGGGTTTATATAGGTATTTATAAAAGCATAGCTATTTGCTCTAGTATTAAGAAGGGCCCTAAAGCGAATATTATATTTATTATAAACTAGAACTAACTCTTTCTCTAGTAATCTATTATTAATTAGTTATTATAAGTTAATAGATATTATTACTAATTACTAATCTCTTTAGTCCTCCCCTAGTAGGGAGTCTGCTTTTACTAGGGGCTCTAGTTTTCTACTAGCTCTAGGTTATTATTAGTAGCTTTAGTAAGCTTAGTAATACTTATAATAGCTCTAGCTTACTTATAGGAGTACTCCTGCGAGGTATAGCTAGTATTGCTATAGATAAAATAAGCGCCCTAGTTATAGAGCTTCTTATATAAAGCCTTAGGGATTTAGTCTTAGTTAGTATAAGCTTATATAGGGGTTTCCTCTACTAGAAGGTTTAGCATAGGCTGCTAGGGCAGAGCCTTATATAGTAGTTTAGTTAGCTAGGTAGTTATTAGAGGGTGCTATAATATAAGCTATAATATAGACCTAAGTATTATAGTCCTAGATGTTAAGGGCGCTATTTATATAATAAATAGAGCACTAGTTCTAAAGAGAGGTAGGTCGTTTCTTATAGAACTTCTAGTACTACTAAGACTCTAGGAGCTTAGCTTTATAAGTACGTTTAGTAAATATAGCTTACTTAGTTTAAATATCTTTAACTAAAATAGTAAGGGTATTAAGCTTTATCTAGGCATTATTATACTAAACTATGTTAATAAAAATACCTTTTAGCTTATTAATAAGCTATCCTATTATAGAGATTTAAAGCAGATTGCTCAAGAAGAGAGGAGATAAGATATTATAAGTAGTTCCTCTAAAGCGCGAGAGTATATACTTAAAGTATTAGAACTTATTATAATACTCTCTATTATTAAGGTATATTTTAATATAAAAAAGCTAGGTATTAAACTTTAGGTACTTAAGGTTAGTGCTCTTAGTACCTATAAAAGTAGGGACCTTAGGTATTTTAATAATCTAAGTGTTATTATTACTAATAGTTAATAAGGGTAAGCTAAAGCAAATCTAACTCTTAAGGTATAATATTTAATCTAGGATTACTTAAAGCGCTATATTATAGTTACGAGAGGGAGGGTTTGCTAGGGGAGGAGTAAAAGTTATATTATATTTAAACTATTAGAATAAGGCTTTATTAGTATTCCTTGTTTTATCTCTCTCCTCTATAATAGTAGTAGTATTATATTAAGCTTAGTTATACTCTTTTTGATAGTGCTTAAGGAGAATAGACTATTTAGTATTATTACTAATAATATAGGTATTATCTAGATACTCCTAGAGCTCCTAATTCTTATATTCTAAATAGAGGGTAGTATTATAAAGTATATAGGGATTATTACTTATAATAATATATCCTATATAAAGGGCTTAGGATTTAGTACCCTAAGTAGCTCTCTTCATAAGCTAGTCTTAGATCTAATTAAGGGTTAAGTTAGGGTTATTCTAGAATAATTATGTTATATTATTAAGGGTAAAAGTAATCTTCTAGCTTTTACTTAGGTAATTATAATTAATAAGAAGAAGGTTAGGGAACTTCTATAGTTTAGTAATAGCCCTCTAGGGTAAGCTCTTATATCTATTTATATTAAGATCTATAAATAAGCCTTTAATAGGCTGCTCTTATATAGGCTTATTTAGGTTAAAGACCTTTAGGTCCTTATATAGAGGGATATTATAGTTAGGTAATATAGTATAATAGCGTTATAAGGCCTTAATATAAGGCTCTAAGAGCCTTTTAGTATTAAGTATAAGCGCTATTATAGCCTTATAACTAAAACTAACTAGTTAGGTCTTATTTAAATATATTATTATAAGGTAAGGGGGGGCATTAATTAAATTTAGATTAGTTAGGGTATAGATTAGTTAGCTTAGTGCTTACTTAGGTGCTATACTTATATTAGTTAATTAATAGGGTAGGGGTAATAATAGTTAATTAAGGTATTATGCTTCTATCTCTACAAAATTAATAAATAAATATAAAATAGTATTATAAATAGCAAATAAGTAAAGGTTGGTATACTTTAATTATACTATATTAAGTAGATTCTATATTAAAGAAGGGAAAAGTCTCTCTATAGGCTAGCATAGCCCTGGGAAGCTAAAGGCTCGCCTAGAGATCATATAACTTAGCAGTTATATAACATTAAATTCAGGTAGGTCTAACCTAGCGCTATGATACTCGCCTAGAGGTCACGTGACTCAGCGGTCACGTGACCCCAAATTCGGGTAGATCCAACCCAGCGCCGTGACATATAGGCATGAAAGATATAGATTTATATTCACATTTACTATAAAATATAACTATATATTAAAGCAGTTTAATATTACTACTGCCTTTACTTATATAGATATTAATAACGATCTATATATTAAGATACCTACTAGTTTCTTATACAACAAAACTAGTAATAAATTAATATATAACTATTATAAGAATCTAACGGACAATAGCTCAATTTATAAGCCAAACAAGCCTTATATAGCTTTAAACAAAGCCCACACCTTTGGTATAAATACCTATAGTTAATATTACTTTAGTATTACTTTGAAGTATCTCCTTATAATAAGGGAGTATTTATATTAGATAAAAATAAATATAAAGCTATTTTAGCTTATTATGTTAATAACATGCTTTTAGGTATTACTAATAATAATGATACTTATAACTATATATATAATAGCCTATAAAGGTATCTAAGACTGTAATGCTTAGGGGAGCCTAGTACCTTTCTAGGAAACGAAATAACAATAGACCGTAAAAATATAATTAAATATAAAACAATTAATATATACTAAAAGAATAAATAATAAATATAGTAAAGCTAAAGTCTATAGGCCTTATACCCCTATAGATAATAATCTAAAGTTATATAAAATTAATAATTATATAGTAAAAGAGGAAATATTATAATATTAATAAGAGATCGGAGCCCTCCTATATCTAGCTTTAAAAGCAAGGCTTAATATTATTTTAGTAGTTATAGCTCTTTATAGTAGTAACCCTTCTATAGAGCACTTTATAGCTCTTAATAGAATATAGGAATATATAAATAAATTCCCTAATTATGGTTTAACCTATCACTATAATAACGATATACCTAATAATAATAATATAATTAGATTTATAGATTTAGACTAGGCAAGAGATCTTAATAATCGAAAACTAACCTTAGCATATATATTTACTTAGGGTTTATATAATATTATATCCTATTCTTCTACTAAAAAAAGCGCAGTAGCCTTATTAAGCTATAAAGCCGAATATATAGCTTTATCTAATATAGCTAAAGAGGCTTTATATATATATATATATATATATATATATAAAAGCTATAACTTTATACTAAATAAGCTAGGCTATAGTAGCCTAGTAAAGCCTAAACTAGTTATAGATAATATATTAGCTTAGAAGTTAGCTGAAAATCCTAAAATTCATAAGATGGCTAAGTATATAAATATTAAGTACTATTTTACTAGAAGTCTAGTTATTAAAGGAGAAATATTCCTCTTTTATATATAGTCTAGTAATAATATTATAGATATTATAACTAAGCCTTTAGGTAAGATAAAATTCTACAGCTTATTAAAGATAATAGGTAATAATACTATAAATAATAATATAAATAATAGTATAAATAATAATTTAGAGAATACCCGCATTATAGATCTAAATTATTAGACTGCAATAACTATTTTAAACTATTATAAGAAGTCTAGTTTTTCATTTACACCTATGAGAGTTAGGCTTTTAGGTTTTTCTACTAGCACCTATTATAAATACTCTAAGGATTTCCTCTTTAATTTTCCGATTAGGTTTTAAGAGTTTTTATATTAGAGTATATGCTATATAAAGATTATAAATAATAATAAAACATAAATAATAAGCTATATATAAATAGATATATACCTTATAGGGGGGTATAAGAATACCATAGGTCTATCTTAATAATTTCTATTATAACCTTATAAACTTTAATAAGTAACTATAGTATATATAGTTATATATCTATATAATATATATTTAATAACATACTAATAACTATAAAATACAAACTAATAATAATTATATTTCCTATTAGAAATAAACGCTTTAAAAATCTATGTAAATTCTAATAATATTAATAACTACGAGGGGTTAGACCTAAGTTTATTTAATAAGAGGTCGCTATAATACTATTTATTTAAGCTAAAGAGGAAAAAGGGAAGTTTTCCTCTCTAGTAGAGATCTTACTAGTCTATAGGAGATTACTAGGTAGGCCCCGGGTAGGCCCTAGGTAGCCCTCTTAAGGTAGTAAACCTAGGTAGAAGCTTAGATAGGCTTAACCTAGGTATAGCTTATAATACTATCCCCCCTCCTAGCTAGTCCGCCCCTAAATATATACTAAGTCGCTATTATTACTTATTACTAGCTTATATAAAGCCTTATACTTATTTATAATAGCAGCCTTTATTATAGCCTCTATAAGCTCCTAGGTAAGCTCTATATACACCTCTTACTTAACTAGGACCTCGCGCCTCTACCCCTACTTAACTACCCTCTATTATATAATATATATCTCCTCTATATACTACTTAAACTCGCTATTATTAGCTATAATTAGTAATAGCTAAGGATCTATCTTTATCTAAGGAAGTAGGGGGTCCTCTAGTACCCTCTAGAGGCGGTTAATATAGAACCTTAGTTAGATATTACGAGGTATATTTAGCTTCATAATATATAAGCTTAGGACTCTTATTATTATATACTTATAGTATAACTATCATAGCTTCTTATTAGGCCTAGGGCTCTTATAGTTAGCTATTAAGAGCTAAACCTTATTACCTACTTAATACTCCTCTAAAGGTATCCTATACTAGTTTATATTCTCTTTGCTATATTAGTAAGCTCTTATAATACTTACTTAGATAAAGTCTATTACTTCGTATAGCTTAGTTACTCGGAGGGTAGCTACTATATCCCTAGAGGGGGCCTCCTATAGTATATTATCTCTAACTAGTGTAGGGTTAGTATAGTATCTATATTCTAAGAAGAAGAATAAGAGCCTAGTTATACTACTAACCCTATTATAAAGCGTTAGCTAACTAGTAGGTAAGAGCTATCCCTAGTTATCTTATACCTAAGTTATAAACGCCTATAAAATAGCCTATATCTCCTAGTTCTACCTCTGAGTATTACTATTAGTTTATAGGTAATATATAGTACTTAATAGTCTCTTTATACTAGTAAGGGAGTAGAATTTAGCCTAGAAGTAGCTTATTTAGTTAAACCTATAATTACTAATAATATTATATGGGAACTTATAGAACGAGAAGTAGTAGGTAAGGAACTAGTAGGTATAAGCTTCTATCTCTATAATAGCTATCTCCTCTAGTATTACTAACTTACCTAGCCTATTTATTATAACCTATAAATATTAGCTAGTATTATGCTTTATAAGTAGTAAGTTTATAATAAAGTCTATTAAGAGGTCTAAGTATAGCTAGGTAGGTACTACTAAGAGCTTTAGGAAACCCCTCTTAGCTTACCTCTAGATATATATCCCTCTATAAATATTATAGTTCCTTATAAACCTTATTACTATTTGTAATTATCCTAGCTAGTAGAACTACTAGCTTACTATTTCTAATATATTATTATAGCCTAGGTAGGTAGTTATATTTAAGTTGTAGCTCTATTAGATAATCTCCACATAGAGCTCCCCTAGTAAGTTATTATTATCCTCCCTATTAAGTACCTATAGCCTCTCTCTAAATATTAGCTTCCTCTAATTATTAATATTATACTTACTAATTTAAACCTTAGCCCTTATATCTAATAGGAAGCTCTAAAGCTAGTAAGTAACTATATAGTATATAGCTTTATATATCTTATTCTTCTTTATAATCTCTAGCTATAGTACTAATAGTTTAGGGTTGCTATTAAAGACTATAATATCTAGGATATTAGTATAACCCTTTTAACCTCTCCTTACTGAGGGGCTAGCTATAGGGTCCCTATAGGGATAGGCGTAGTCTAGTATTAGCTATAAGACCCTCCCCTATTTCTACTTATTATCCTACCCTTATAATATATCTTATTCTCTTTAAAAGAGGGTATAAGAAGCTATTATTTCCTTACTAGGATAGTATTTAATAATAAAGTTATATTAAAATAGTTCCTCTACCTACTAGCTCTAGCGGTCTATATAGCGCTACTTCTTTATAAAATATTTTAGCCCCTAGTAGTCTATTAGTACCTTAAAGGAGGTTATATTATATAGCTCTACCCTCTATATATATAAGTAAAAAAGGACTACTAGGAGCTCCTTATTATAAATAGAGTAGTTATACTTAGCTTCTATAAGTAGAATACTATAAGTTACTAGATACCCTCTAATTTAACCTAGGAGAGTACCCCTCTTAATATAAATCCTAAATAATTAGTTTTAATAATAATCTTATCCTCTAGATTAAGCTAGTAGAGTACTAGCTAGGTATTAAAAAGCTACTTAAGCTAAGAGAAAGCTTACTCTTAGTTACCCCCTTAATAAAATATTATATTCTTCTTAATAAGCGTATATATAGTTTAATAATATTTCTATATAAATATATTATAATAATCTATAAACCTTAGGAAGCTCTACATATCCTTTAGAGAGGTAGGGGGTAGCTACTTAGTAATTACTTAGAGTTTCTTAGGGTTATAATAGAGGCCCTCTCTTATAATTATAATAAACCCTATATATTTAACTCTCTTTATCAAGAACTTATACTTTATAAGGTTGAGATTTAGCCCTATATCTACTAACCTCTAGAGGACCTCCTAGACCTTCTTCTTATAGTCTTCCTTTATTCTATTAGAGTAGAGTAATATATTATTTATATAAGTAGTAATAAGGTTATTAAAAAGGTTCTATAGGTTATTATTAAAATATGACTATAAGCTAATAGGGGTGCTAAGTAAGCTAAATAATTAAACTATCTACTTAAATAATCTATATTAAGTATAGAATATAATTTTCTCCTAGTAACCCTCTACTATCCTTAGCTTATAAAAAGCTATTACTATATCTAACTTAGTATATTACTTAGCTATATTTACTTAGTATAATATCTTAGAGATTAATAAGAGGGGGTAGTAATCCTTCTTAGTAGTTATATTAAGAGCTTTATAATTAATATAGAAGTAAATTCCCTTACCTAGCTTCCTTATTAAGAGTACTAATACCCTGGCTAGTAAGCTACTAGCTTTAATAAACCCCTTATCTAGGAGGTCCTATAGAGTCTTTTTTAATACTAATAGCTCTTCTCTTAATATATTATAGAGGGGGCCTTAAGGAAGTAATACTTCCCCTCTATTTAATCCTAATACAAGGATAATTTAGTAGTTTACCCTAGGTTATTTAGGGAGTAATAAGTAAGCTTTATTAGAGTTACATAAGTTAGAGAACTCCTTTAATACCTAGCTTAATAAATAATATTATTAATCCTCCTTTAGCTTTAGGTTTAGAGCTTTTTTAATATTAGCTAAACTAATAGCTTATACTAATATTTTTATGATACCCTTCTAATACTTACTCTATTATCTTACTAGTATTAGTAGATTATAGAGAATAAAAGTATATTAAGGAACCTTAAAGCCCTTATTTTCTTTATGAGGGATATCTCTTCTTAATCCTTTAGGTATAACCTAATATACTCCCTCCTATAGTATACCTAATAAGCTATAGTATTATAAATAACTTAGTTCTATTCTGTCTAGAGGTATCCTAAGGGAACATTAGGGTCTAAGCTATTAACTATATATATAAAGATATACTAAGTATAGCTATTTATCTCTAGGTTTAATATTACTATATCTAAAGTATTACTTAGTAATAATTTACTAAGTATATACCTCTTTATAAGTTAGTATCTTTTCTTAATATATAAAAAGCAAAGGTATTAAGCTAGAGAAAGGTTAATTATTATATAGATATTACTCCTAGTATCTACTAAGGTATAAGCTAGATATCCTCTATTAACTCTAACTTAAATAATAATAAGCTTATTACTAGCTAGTTATTTCTATTTATATTCCTCCTAGCTTAATATCTCCTCTTTAGTAAGCTCTAGAGTTAGTCTTTTCCTAACTCCTTATCTTAGGAGTTAGCTATTACCTAGTAGTTATTTATAATCTTATAATATATAGGTTCTTCTTTTAAAATTTTTATTTTTATAACCCTAGGTAGTTAGTCCTCCTTACTAAGGTAGCGCTAAGTAATATAACCTCCAACTTTATAAGTATAACAAATATAGGAATCCCTTATACCCTTTTATAGCTATTAGTATTATACTAGGGAGGTACCTAAGGAGGACCTAGAGTTTTAATAGTTATAATTTCTCGCCTCCTTAACTTATAAGATATATATACGTCTAGTTATATAGGTATCCCCCTTAGTATCCTTAGTAATAGGTCTCTAATAGGTTATTAGGTAGTTACTAGGGGCTTTTTAGCGCTCTAATTTCTCTATAATACTCTAAACCTTTAAGAGCTAGCTATTATAATTAATTAGTAAGTTAATAGTAATTAGCTAGTCCCTCAGCTTAGGGGTAAGAGAGGCCTATAGAAATAAGATCTAGATTTAACTTAGCTAGTTTATATTACTTATATTAGCTAGTATTTACTTAAATCTTAATAAGAAGATTACTAGGGCTTTATTCTCTTTTTACTAGAGGGTTTATAATTAAGCTATAACTTATAACTAGATTTTAGGGTCCTTATAAGTCTAATTAAGGTAAGTTTTAAAATCCTCTAGGTTATATTTCCTATTATTACCCCTAGCTCTATAAAAATAGAGACTACTTATTAGGGAGTAATATCGACATAGGAGTTAATAAGGTACTATATCTCTATATTTATAGAGTAGAACGCCCTATTTATAACGATCTTATACCTTATTTATTATACCTAGGAGGCGTATTCCTTCTCTTTACTTAAAAACTTTAAGAGTAGGAGTAATAGCTTCTAGTATATTATACAAAGTACTACTAGTACCTTATTAGTAATACTTGTAGGGTTCTATATAGCTATATATTAGCTATTCCCCTACTTAACTTCTTATAATTATTACTAAAAAGACTCTAATATTATTATCAAATTAGTATGTAATAGCTTATCTTAAGTTTTAGCTATGTTATTATAAACTATCTTACTAACTAATAAGGAGTAGCGCTTAGCTTATTATTATTATTATTAATATTATTATTATTATTATTATAAGCTTAGATATCTAGGGGGTTAGACCTAAGTTTATTTGATAAGAGGTTATTATAATACTATTTATTTAAGCTAAAGAGGAAAAAGGGAAGTTTTCCTCTCTAATAGAGATTTCGCTAGTCTATAGGAAACTACTAAGTAGGCCCTGGGTAGGCCCTAGGTAGCCCCCTTGAGGTAGTGAACCTAGGTAGAAGCCTAGGTAGGCTTAACCCGAGCGTAGCCCGTAATAATAACCTTATATATAATCCTTATATTTATAGCTATAAATATATAAAAATAGTATATAGACCACTTAGTAATCCAAGCATAACTCTGCTTAATAACCTTAATAATTAGCCGTTTAGTAGTTATGTTTTAGAATATCTTTCCTCTCACTTACTAAGGGAGCGGTTTATAACTTAGAAATATTATTAATAATACTGACAATTTAACAATCAATTTATTCTAATAAAAATTCTTCTTTATGCTTAAATTTATTAGCTTTTATTATAATTTCACCTAGCCTATTGATATCTACTAGTTAGGCTGCTTTGTAGTCCCCCTCGCTACTTATATACCTATTCTTATAATTAATGATATAATAATAATAAGTATAAAGTAAAACCAAAAGAGATTAATTTCTCTTTAGTTAAAATAATATTAAGTTCGGAATTACGCCGCAGCCCCTTTGTAAAAAGATGATAATAAATTCACCTAGTTCGTAGGCATAATTCGGGAAATACTATATAGGTATTTTAACCTATACCCTCTACTAGGTAAGGAAAATAATATAAGACCCTATATACTCCTACTTAGAAATAAACCCTCTAAATATTACTATATAAAGTTAGATACGCGCTATACTAGGGCTAATTATATTAGAGCTAAACGGGCTACTAAGGCTCTTATAACAAAGCTACTATATAAGTTAACTCAGGTATAAAGCCCTACTTATAGTAATAGAGCTTCTTATACTTCTAGCTATAAGAACCTCTTAAAAATACCTCTTTAGTTAAGGAGTTATCTCTTATATACTAGTGGTTAATTTATTAGAAGGTTAACCTTTTAAGTTCAAAGGTTATTTTATATACTTGCTTTCATCTTATTAAAAGGTTTAGCGAGAATGTGTTTAGGCTATAAGAGCTTTCATGGCCTATTTAGCTTTAATATAATTAGCTCTAGTATAGTATATATTTAACTTTATATAGTATTATGTAGAGGGTTTACTTACTCATAGAAATTTATAGGGTTTCTATAGTATTTTTCTTAACTAGTAGAGAGTATAGGTTAAACTGCTATGTAGTATCTTCTTAGCCTCTAGCCACTACATAGTGATTTTACCTACTTAAGTGCAATAGACCTTCTATCCCCGCGCCTCCTAATAATATATAGCCTTTAGTTGTATAATCCTCTCCTAACTATAGCTATACTTATATATACTTATTATACTAGATAGCCTTATAATCTTTAACTTTGTATTAATAATAACGTGGTTTTTAATTATTTAAACTATAAAACTATTAACTTATCCTCTTATATACTATCTGCGCTACTAATACTACCTCTATTACCGCTTTATCTACTAGTAGTCCTCTTATTTAATTAGGTTAGCTAACGCCTTCTTAGTAGCTATGCTATTATTAGTAACGCTCTCTCTTATTAGAGTAGTTAGTGTAAGCTATACTTACTAACGTATAAGCCTAATAGGCCTAGGCTACCTCTACCTTAATAGTACAGAGGACCTACTTAAAGAAGGGCTACACTATAGGGTATATAATAACCTACCTAGCTTTTAATACTAAGTCTACTTACTTAGCTATAATATAATTATAAGTATCCCCTCTAGGGGTATAAATAAGAGCCCTCTTAAGGAGTTATCTCTTATATAGTAATATCTATAATACATCGCTAGAAGGTTAAACTTTTAAGTTAAGGAGTTATTTTAAATAATAGCTTTTATAATACCTTACTAGAAGGTTAACCTTTTAAGTTAAGGAGTTATCTAATATAGTAGCTATAAGAATACCGAAGGTATATCTTAATATTTCTATTCTAATATTATAAATTTTGAATAAACTTTAATAAATAATCATAGTATATATAGTTATATATCTATATAATATCTCTTTAATGACACTTTAATTACTATAAAACATAGAACAATAACTATAATACTATTTCCTTCAAGGAATAAATACTTTAGAAATCTATATAAATTCTAATATTATTAATAACCTTATACATATATATATATATATATATTTATAACTATAAATATATATAAAAAATAGTGCACGGACTACCTAGTAATCCGAGCACAACTCTACGAAATAAGCTTAATAATTAGCCGTTTAGTAGCTATATTTTAGAATATCTTACCCCTTACTTATCGAGGGTAAGATTTATAACTTAGGAAAAATATTAACAGTATGAATGATTCCTTGATTAATTAATTCTATTAGAATTGCCTCCTTAGGCTTAAATTCATCAGCTTTTATCATAATCAATATCTATTATTTAGGCTGCTTTAGCGTTCATTTTGCTACCTATATACATATTCTTACAGTAGCTTTTATAATACCTTGCTAGAGGGTTTAGCGAGGGTATTACTATAAGAGCCTTAGTAACTTATTTAGCTCTAATCTAATTATCCCTAGCATAACGCGTATCTAACTCTATGCGAGGGTTTGCTTCTAAGTAGGAATATATAAGGTTCCTATATTATTTTCTTTACCTAGTAGAGGGTATAAGTTAAAATACCTATATAATATTTCCTAAGTTATACCTATAAACTATGTGAATTTATTATAGTCTTTTTATAAAGGGGCTGCGGTATAACTCCGAACTTAATAGTATTTCCTTAATTATACCTATAACCTAGGTGAATTTATTATAGTCCATTTATAAAAGGGCTATGATATAACTATAAACCTAATAATCAAGTAGGTAAAATTAATTTATACTAGCTAGAGGCTATAGATATAGTTAAAGAATTTACTTATATATCTAGCTTATTTACTTACTAAGTATAGTAATATAAAAGATATTATATTATATTATATTGTATTATATTATATTATATAATAATAACTATAACTATCATATATATTTAGAAGATAATATACTAGACTTTTAATACTCTATTAAGTAGAGAATAATTATTAGGTTTAGAGTTATACTATAGCCCCTTTATAAAAAGACTATAATAAGTTTACCTAGTTTATAAGTATAATTTAGGAAATACTATATAGGTATTTTAACCTATACCCTCTACTAGTTAAGGAAAATAATATAAGAACCCTATATATTCCTACTTAGAAGCAAAACCTCTAAATATTACTGTAATAAGTTAGATGCGCGCTATACTAGGGCTAATTATATCAGATTTAAACGCGCTACTAAGGCTCTCATAGCCTAGAAAAGCTACTATATAAGATACCTCCTTAACCTAACAGATCAACCTTCTAATAAGGTGCTACGAACACTACTATATAAGAGATAACTCCTTAACTAAAGAGGTCTTTCCTAAGAGGTTCTTATAGCTAGAAGTATAAGAAGCTCTATTACTATAAGTAGGGCTGTATACCTCTCCCTCTTCCTTATTATTATCTATAAAGTCATTGGTATACCTATAATCTATAATAAATCCTTAACTATATTAGCACTAGACCTTATATATAAAAACGCTAAGCTATACCCTTTAATACTAATAACGCGCAAGAGATTACTAGAGAGTTTAGTATTAATATAATTAATAATACCTACTTATTTATTAACTACTCTATTATATATAGAGAGTATATTATTAATATAGCCCTTAAGAGGGCTCTTATAAATACCCCTAGAGGGGATACTTATAATTATACTATAGCTAAGTAAGTAGACTTAGTAATAGAAGATAGGCGGGTTATTATATACCCTATAGAGTAGCCCGTCTTTAAGTAAGTCCTCCGTATTACTAAAGTAGAGTTAGCCTATTAGCGGTCGGTGAGTATAGCTTACGCCAACTGCTTTAATATAAAGAGAGCGTTGCTAACGATAGCATAGCTACTATAAAGGCGTTAGCTTACCCGATCGAATAAGAGGACCAGTAAATAAAGCAGTAATAGAGATAATATTAGTAGCATAAGTAGTGCATAAGAGGATAAGTTAATAGTTTTATAATTCAAATAATTAAAAACCACGTTATTATTAATATAAAGTTAAAGATCGTAAGGCTATCTAGTAGGGTATATATAAGTATAGCTATAGTTAGGAGAGGTAGTTAGTAAGATTATATAACTAAAGGCTATACATTATTAGGAGGCGCGGAGTTAGAAGGTCTATTATACTTAAGTAGGTAAAATTACTATATAGTAGCTAGAGGCTAGAGAATAATTATTAAGAATTTATATATATAGTATTACTTAAATTATATATATAGAATAAGTGAATCTATATATAATATAGAGTTATAATTACTTATATGAAAGATTTTTAAATATAAAATAACTAGCTTTAAGTATATATATTATTAATAATTAATTTAATTAATACTTGTATAAAGCTACTCAACATAATAACTATTAAATAGCTTTACTAAATTAGTAGTATAAAGCTACTTAAAGCTTATATTGTTATAAAGATATATATTAAAATAGTTTAAGCTTAATAAACCTTGACGTTTAATAAAGAAACGTATTATAATTATTAAGTCTATATTTATAATATAGCCCCCTTATGAAAGGCTATAAGAAATTCACCTAGTTTATAGGTATAATTTAGAAAATACTATATAGGCATTTAAACCTATACCCTCTCCTAGTTAAAGAAAGTAATATAGGACTCCTAAATATACCTATTAGTAAGTAAACCCTTTAAATATTACTATATAAAGTTAGATATATAGTATACTAGAGTTAAGTATTATAGCTAAATAGGCTACTAAGGATCTTATAGTAACGCCCTTATTAAATCTTTTAATAAGATAAAAGCTGCTATTTAAAATATCTCCTTAACTTAAAAGGTTAACATTTTAATAGAGTAAACATTTCTATATAAGAGATAACGTTTTAATTAAAGAGGTCTTTCTTAAGAGGTTCTTATAACTAGAAGTATAAGAAGCTCTACCATTATAAATAGGGCTTTATACCTTTCTCTCTTACTTATTTAACCTATAATGATCCTATTACATCTTAAAGATATTGTTATTAGACCCTATATATAAAAATACCAAACGTATATAAAGTATACTCTTTATTACTAATAATATATAAGAGATTACTAGAGAGTTTAATATTAATATTATTAATAAAATAACTAATTACTTCATTATCTATAGAGAATATATTATTAATATAGTTCTTAAGAGGGCCTTTCATAAGACTCCTATAAGGGACCTTATAATATATTACTATATTATAGATAAATAAGTAGATTTAGTAGTAGAAGCTAAGCGGGCTATTATATACTCTATAAAGTAGCTCTTTTTTAAATAAGCCCTCTATAATACTAAAGTATAGATAGCCCTTTAGAGGAATCTAAATAAGTATAGCTTATACTAAGTAATAGAGAGAGTATTACTAACAATAGTATACTCATTCAATAGATATTATACGAGTAAATAAAGTAGTAATAGAGGCGGTATTTAATAGCGGCGTAAGTAGTATATTAGAGAATAAGTTAATAATTTAGTAATATATTAGTATTTAAATAATTACAAACTATCTTATTATTAAAGTATTAAGTTGAAAATTATTAGGCTATAGGTATATATAAGTATAGCTATAGTTAGGAGAGTTATATATGACTAAAGGCTATATATATTATTAGGAGGCGCGGAGTTAGAAGGTATTCTACTTAAGTAGTTAAAATCACTATATACTAGCTATAGGCCTAGTATTATAATTCTAAGTAGTAAGATATTATCATAAACGGGTTTTATATATTATAATATTAATATATATATATATATATATATATATATGTTAGAAGTATAAGTAGTAATATAAGATCTTAATGATACATAAAGAGAGTACTTAGTATATTATAATTCAATAAAAGAATAGCTTGATCTATATTAGTATAATTAACATACTTATTAAACTCTAGTTTCTAATCTCTAACTATATGTAGGACCCTCGTAATTACACCCGGATATAAGATTTACTAGAAAGGGTTAACAGCACTAGATACAGCTATATATTTGAAAAATGCACATAATATCGAATATTTTAGCTGAGAGTGTATAAATACTTTCTCTAATGCAAGAGCTCAGTCCAAATGCTACGTGCGTAATAAATAGACTGCAAGTCGAATGCTGTCGCAGTTCGAGCATAATCAATGCTTCGATGCACATTGCATACCCTATTTGACCCCGCCGAACCCCGGTCTTTTGAGTCTGATCCCTTCTCCTCGCTTGCTCGCTTGAAGCTGCCTGGAACTTTTCAAAGTGTTGACGCCTTTCGTCAAATTTATCGCAATAAGGCTTAGCGCCGTCTTGGGGGTTACTCGACCAAGCCCCCCACCCCCATCCACTTCTTGAATGCCGGAAAGACCATTCGCTTCCTTTCAAAACTTCTTGATTTTCATAGCTATCCAAGCGGGTTTCAGGCCCCCAAATCCGTGTTTCCCGAATAGCCTGGACTCACAAAGCCCGGACATATCCGCTTTGTTACGCACGCCAATCGCTGCAGGGTACATAAAAATAAAAGGGAGACAGAGAGAGAGAGTATTTATGTGAGTGAGTGAAAGAGTGTGACGCCCGCCGTCCGTAACAGGCGTCTCACATAAGTCTGCTCCATTCACTGGGTCAGGTAAGCCCGAACTCAGCTTTGATTACTCGGGGCTCGCCGTCTGCTCGAATATAGCGGGCCATATTAGAAGCATTGTGCACGATTTCATCCCCTCAGATGGGTAGCTGTCAACAATCCCCGGCCCTACATCGCTTCCGCCTCCAAGAAAGTCACTCGACCTTGCTTTTCTCCGTCGTGACGTTCTGGGCAATGGACTTCGCGGCTGGCGAAATCTTGTAAAGCTCATTGATGTTAAGCTTTCTCAAGCCATCCCAGTCGCTTCCGCCAATGACGCTCATACCACAATAGCTCTGTGAAACAGCATCAGCTTGGATACAGCATTTCCTTTTCTGGACACTGTCGCATACCTGGAAGATATCGACGAGGACTACTTTATCCGGGTTGGTAAGGTTGACCTTATGGCGTTGGTCGACCACGGAGGCTATCTGTTTGATGAGGTCGTCGCGTTCAATCGAGCTGTTGCTGCGGATGGAGGGCCGGATGGCGTACTAAAGGAGCAGTTAGTATAACTCACGTGGCAATTTGCGTTGTTGAACTGACCGTGTACGACGGCTTCCCCTCGTGCTTGCCGCCTTCTGCCTTGACAGCCTCAGTCTTAACTCCCGCCTTCTCGAGCTCTGCGTCCGAAGTTTGGGTTTTCTCTTCCCCCCTCATGGCATCGGCGGCATCACTGGCCGCTAGATCAAACCATGGGGCGAGAGCCTTTCTCGCCGTCCTCTTCACTCCGTTCTCTGACGCCTTATCTAGGACCGTAACGGGCGTCACCCTGTTAATGTACTTGGTCTTGCGCTCCTTCAGGTCAGTGCAGGCGACCGCATCTCGGCACATTCGACGGCACAGCTCGACAGGCTCAATGGGATCTCTCGTCTTCATGAAGAAGACACACTCGATGCCAGCCCGGATAGCTTTGAAACTGCGCTTGGGCTTAGTTTTGTTGGAAGTGCTCATGCTGTCAAGCTCTTTCTTAATGGAGGCCTCGATGTCTTCATCCTCATCGCCCGAATCGACGTCCTCCCCAGGCGGAACGATGCCGTACAGTATTTTGCCGTACTAGAGGGAGACGGTTCAATAAGCGAAGTAGGGAAACAGTTAATTTAAAGGTTACAGACCTCGTCGCACAACAGATTGAACTCGCTGATGGCTTTTCCATCCATACCCCGTGCAAAGGTAACCCAGACACCCTTGTCGCCCACTTTGAGCGTGGCATTTCGGTCCTGAAGGTTGGCAATCTTGGCCTTTTGGTGGGCAGTCTGCCACGCCCCGGTTCCTTTGCCGCCCTGAAATAAAGCCTCGTTAACTCAGTCTTTCTAGTGTTCAGCATTGAGTCGCAGCGCATGCAAAGAAGCGGCTGTGGTGGAAGGCCGCAAGTGAGCACTCACTTTGCTTCTCTTCGCCGTATGGGGCCTATCGCCTCCGGAGCTAGGCTCCTTCCTCTTGGTTGATTCAGACATGTCAGTGGTCAGCTCAGGTTGAAATGGCAATTGTTTGACGTGGCTTGCGCCCGTTGCAAGTGACCGCAGAGCAAAGTCGGCTTATCTGGTTGGATGAGGTGAGGTGTGCAGTCCCAAAGGGGCAAGACGTCGCACACCGCCTAGATTGTAGGGGAGAGGAAAGTCAAAAAAAAAAAAAAAAAAAAAAAAAAAAAAAAAAGGGAAGGCAAGAAAGAGGGTGGCACCAGAGTGAACGACCCACCTTGCCTTACCTTATCTAGGTTGTCTCACATGGAAAGACTATCATGAAGACATAGGTACGTATATGCAGAGAGAATATCGTTCAAGGCGAACTCGACTCTACTCAATTATCCCATATACCTCTAAATCTTGACCGGTATTTCGACTTTCTCTTCGGTGAAAGCAACCTATCTATGCTCGCTTAATCTCATTTGACCTGGAATGATTTCCCTCGAGATCTTCGATACGGGATCTATATCTTCAAGATCCTTTTCCAGATAGAAAAGCCCTTCAGCCCCAAAACACGAGGCGGAGCCTCTGTTTCCAGATATCGAAGCGCCTTCACTCGATTTTAGCATTGTTCTTCGCGCTAGCCTCAGCCGTCATGATCAACGCCCTCGGGGCATCCTCCTTGGGAACATAGAGCTCAACAAACTGCAGCGCTGAGGGGTTATTGAATTCCTCTTGGGTGAGAAGCTTCTCCAACTCGTCCTTGGTCTTGACGACGAACTTCTTGGCAGTCTTCTCAGAACCACCAAAGACCGTCACGGTGTCCTTGTACTGCCACTGGACAATATCGTTGTACTCGGCCTCCATGCCGTGGATGAACCTCTCAATGGTGAAGCCGTCGTTGCAGATTACGAAACTGTCCAGAATCCATTAGTCTTGCTCAAGGAGGTATTCACACTAGACGAATCGCCCGGAAAGTAACTCACATGGTTGGCTTCAAGCCGTGGCGAAGCATGGTAGTGACTTCCTGAGCGGTGAGCTGGAAGGAACCATCACCAACAAACAGGATCGTTCTCTTGTCCTCGCCCGCATCCTTGACGGCGAGTGCCGCGCCCTGGGCAGCGCCCACGGACCAGCCAATGCTTCCCCAGAGAACCTGACTGAGAGCAACGACGCCGGCAGGGAACTTGGTGTCCCAGATACCAAAGTTGGCCGTACCGGTCTCAGTAACCACGATGTCGTTCTCGCGGAGGTACTGGCCAACTCTGGGCCATAGGTACTTCTGGGTTATGGTCGGGGACGTATCTGAGTTGCCGTTGGGGATCTTATTTGTCACCTCGGGAGACGGGACAATACTGAGCTTTTCCAAGTCAAGACCGTCGATCACCTTGCGCAGAACACCGCGCATTGTGACACCGGGGTATTCCGAGTAACGAACTCTGGTGTGTGTGCTATGGAAGTCAATGGTATTGAGTTGCGATGTGCGGTAAGAGAAGCCGGCTGTGTTAAAGTCACTCTGTAATACAAGTCAGCAGTCCATCGGATATATTGGCCGCTGAGTTGGCTTAGGACATGCCTTTAGGCCACCGATGGAGAGTATCAGGTCTGATGACTCGACTCTTTCCTTCACATCGGGCTGGGAAGCGTCTCCAGCGTACACGCCGCCGTAGTTGGGATGAGTCTCGTTCACGGCGCCCTTGCCCATTGGAGTTACAAAAACAGGTATCTCAGCCTTTTTCAAGAGGTCATGGACCTCAGAAAGCACACGATGACGGATGGCGCATGCGTCGACGAGCATAATGGGTCTCTTGGCTGCATGGAGATACTTGAGGACGACGTCGACGACATAATTCTCTTTGTCGGCGTCGTTGGGGACCTCCTCCAGGTTGATAGGGGTGTCGAGTCTCTTGCCTTCTATCTTTTTCTGAACCATGTCGGTGGGAAGCATGATGTAGACGGGACGACTACGGATCCAGCACTCCCTGAGCGCATGGTCGATCTGGTTGGCGATCTCGGCTGGATTGTTGAGCTTGGCGACATCACATGAGATCTGAGAGCTCATGTTGGCGAAAACGTTGAAGTCTCCGTTCCCAAGGGTGTGGTGCAGAAGCATTCCGTTCTTCTGGGAGATGGTGGAGGGGCATCCAACTATATGGACGACAGGGACGTGCTCAGAGTAGGCGCCGGCAAGGGCGTTGATGGCTGAGAGTTCGCCCACACCAAATGTGGTGATGATGGCGGAGATGCCCTTGACACGGGCATAGCCATCGGCGGCATAACCTTGAGACCGTCAGATACGAAGATGACCAATGCGAGAGTCTGAGATATTGCAACTGACCGGCGTTAAGCTCGTTGACGCTGCCTACCCAGTTTAAACCACAGTTAGGAAGGTAGTCCAGTGCGACAAGGTTGTAGTCGCCCGGGAGACCATGGACGGAGCGAACTCCGACTTCATGGAGCCTCTTGAAGAGGTATTCTGCAACGTCAACGGGCTTCTTTAAGCCTTGTGTTCGGATATCAGCCATGATAAGGTCACCCTTTTGAAAGGGCTGTTGATGAACGAAGGGTACGCCGCCTAAGAAGGATCTAGGTGAGCTAATTTTGTAGCTGCCACGTGTAGAGGTAGAGTATCAGGATGTTTGATCTTTGGGGTTTGATGAGGGATGAGGAGATCCGTACGTCGAAATCACGGATGCAAGGAGGTTTATATCAATGCGAAGGCTGGCAACATCGGCTCGGCGTAGTAGTACTCGGCCTGGCTCTGCAGGTGGATCGACCAGGATCGAAGTCAGGCCACTGTTGCTTCGGTAGTTGATTGAGAATAAGACCATCGGCGACATGCGGTATCTCAAGCAGCGACATACTCGTATGCGCGAATAAGCCGGGTAAAGTGTCAGAATGGACGTGAAATTGATTTGGCTGAATAATAAAGGCTAACCAGTGTTGGAACCTGGTGGGTTGTGGTGGGATGTTGACGCAAGGCATGGAATGGGAAGGACGGTAGCATTATTACCTACAAAGACCTAGCACAGAATCCAGAGTTCAAGAAAGCAGCAGCAGACAACTGCTGTCGAATCTATCAAATGTGAGAAAGTGTAATTACCCCTATGTGGCTGAACATAGGTAGCAAAAGGCACCAGAAGAATCTATCAGATGTGCCTTGGGCACAAGTGATGTAATTGAACACGCCACACTAGGATGCGGTCACCATTACACCGGGCTGCTGCCGGAGGGAAACCGGGGTGTTTAGGTTAGTTAGTCCACCACGTTTCCCTCTCTGTTCTATTCTCTCGGGGTTGAGTACGTACCCTCACTATGGGAATATTCGCCCACTCGCCTTGGTGTGCGCAGTGGGGCGGAGAATACGCGCAAAAGCAGCAGTAAATCTAGCAAAACTAAATAATACCAAAGTTAGCTAGTTTTGAATATGAGATCTATAAGGATATATATATATAGACATTTTATATAGGTGCTAATTAGTAAAATTGTTATTTTTCAAAATTACATAATCTAATAATTAATAATTTAACTTTTATATAATACTTATTAAAGCACCGTAGTTTATTAGTTAGCTACGCATACTAGTTAGCTGCGCACTTTTTCCTAGACCCGCTTAGTTATTAACTACTTCTATATTTAATATATAATTACTCTATAACTATAATACTAATTAACTTATAAGAAGATAAAATCCTTCTTATTATTAAGGCAATCTAATTAATATATACTATAAGCTAAAAGCTAAGTATATAATATATAATGAAGAACTATAATATCCCTAAAAGCTCTTAATATAATAAAATAAATAACTAAACTTAATATAAACCTATCTAAGCTTAATAATATAAACTTAATCTAATTGAGGAGAAAATACTTCTCTAATATATTATTAAATAGGATACTAGAGGATTTCTTTTGTACCTCACTAGTATAAAAGATATAGCTAATCTCTTACTATAAGTATATAATCATAAGTCTATTAGTAAGTAATAAGCTAAGTAGTTTATAAACGTATTTCTTACTCTAAAAACTAAGTTTCATTATTTATATAATTATTAAAGGGCTTTTTAAGAGGACCTAGAGGTTATTTTAAAGTAATTTATATTATTACATAATATAATAACTAAATATAGAATCTAAGAGAAAGATCTTTATTATTTTAATAAAACTAGCTTTATAATAAGTATAATTACTATATTAATAATAATAATACGCACTGATTAATATAATAAAGTAAAGTCTTTCTAGCCTAGTAATTATAAATAAGCTATAGTTATTAAATGTATTAGTTTAAGTAGGTAATATATCAATCTATTTATAATTATTAAGGGTATATATTACTTTACTAATTAAACTATAGAATTAGGTTTTCTAAGTAACTAGGTTATTAAGCTTATTACTAATAAATAGATAGATAATTAAATAGGTGTTAACTACATTAAATACTTTAAGAAATATACTAAGAACTGAACTAAGGGTGCTTATTAGATACTTATTATTAATAGCTATAAGAACTATTTATTAGCTACATTTAATAATTACTATAAGTAGAATAATATTATAATAATTAGTATACCTATATATTTATTATATCTACTCTAGCTATTAGATATTATTTTTTATTCACCTCTAAAACGTATATATAGCGATAAAATTAACCTCTTTATCTAAGCCTCTATAAACTATATTACTAAGTCTAAGTTCTTTATTACCTTTTACTAAGCTTATAATAAGTTTTTAATAAGGAAAATATTATATTCGTATTCCTAAGCGCTAGAGTTTTACTATAGAATCTACATTATATTATTTAGAAGCTTAATATATATTTATAAATACCTATACCTCTTATAGCTAACTTTTCAATACTACTACCTTAATAGTTATTGTAAGAATAGGTATATAGGTAGCAAAAGGGACGCTAAAACAGCCTAGATAATAGATATTTATAAGCTGAGTGATATTGTGATAAAGGCTAATAACCTTAAGCATAAGGAGGCATTTTTCCTGAAATAAATTGATTGAGAAATCGTTGATTATTAATGATATTATTTCTAAGTTATAAATCCTACCCTGATGAAGTGAGGGGAAAGATATTCTAAAACATAGCTACTAAACAGCTAATTATTAAGCTTATTCAGCAGAATCGTGCTCGGATCACTATGTGGTCCGTGCACTACCTTTTATATATTTATAGCTATAAATAAAAGGATTATAAATATATATATAAGGTTATTAATATTATTAGAATTTAGATAGATTTTTCAAGCATCTATTCCATAAAGAAAATATTGTTATAATTATTATTTATGTTTTATAGTTATTAAAGTGTTATTGAAGAGATATTATATAGGTATATAACTATATATACTATAGTTATTTAATAAAGTTTATTCAAAGTTTATAATATTAGCATAGAAATATTAAGATATACCTTCGGTATTCTTATACCCCCCCGTAAGGTATATATCTATTCATATATAGCTTATTATTTATATTTATATAGTTTATGTTATATTATATTATATCATACTCTTTATAGGTTATATACTCTAATATAAAAACTCTTAAAACCCAGTGGGAAAAATAAAGAGGAAATTCTTAGAGTATTATAATAGATACCAGTAGAAAAACCTAAAAACCTAACTCTCATAGGTACATAAGGAAAACTGGACCTTTTATAATAGTTTAAAATAGGTATTGCAGTCTAATAGCTTAGATCTGTAATACGGTTATCGTTATTTATATTATTGATATTATTATTATTTATATTATTATCACCTATCATTTTTAATAGGCTATGAAATTTTATCTTACCTAAGGGCTTTATTAATATATCCGCAATACTATTACTAGACTACATATAAAAGAGGAAAATTTCTTCTTCTATAACTAAATTTCTAGTAAAATAGTATTTTATATTAATATGCTTAGCCTTTTTATAAAACTTAGGATTTTTAGCTAACTTTTGTGCTGAAATATTATCTATAAGTATTTTAGGCTTTGTTAGGCTATTATAGCCTAATATATTAAGCATAAAGTTTTAGCTATTATATATATAGAGCCTCTTTTGCTACATCAGATAAAGCCATATATTTAGCTTCACAGCTTGATAAGGCTACTGTTTTTTGTTTAGAAGAAGAATAGGATATAATATTATATAAACCCTAAGTAAATATATATACTGAGGTTAATTTCCAATCATTAAGATCTAATGCCTAGTCTAAATGCGTAAATCTAATTATATTATTATTATTAGGTATATCCTCACTATACTTATATACTAAACCGTAGTTGGGGAATTTATTTATATATCCCCATACTCTATTAAGAGCTATAAAGTGCTCTTTAGAGGGATTACTACTATAACGGGCATAAGTTATAACCGCTGAAGTAATATTGAGCCTTATTTTTAAAGCTAGGTATAGGAGGGCTCCGATCTCTTATTAATATTATAATATTTCCTCTTTAGTTATATAGTTATTATTTTTATATAACTTTAGATTATTATCCATACTGGTATAAGCCCTATAGACTTCAGTTTTATTATATTTATTAAGTATTTCTTTAGTATACTTTAGTTATTTTACATATAGTTATTTATTTATAAAGTCTATCATTATTTTATTTCCTAAGAAGATACTTGGCTCTCCTAAACATTGAAGTCTTAAATGCTTTTATAGGTTATTATATATATAGTTATAAGTATTATTATTATTAATAGTTAATAGCATATCATCAATATAACAAGCTAGAATAGGTTTATAGTTATTTTTACTTAATATAAACAGTCCTTTATTATAAGGAGAGACTTCAAAGTTATCCTGAAGTAGTATTGACTGTAGGTATTTATACCATAGGCGTGGGCTTTGTTTTAATCTATATAAGGCTTTATTTAGCTTTTATATTAAGCCATAATGGATTGGATTATTATTATCAGTATAGGTGAATTTATTAGTATTTTTATTATATAAGAAACTAGCAGGTATCTTAATATATAGATCCTTATTAATATCTGCATAGGTAAAAGCACTGGTAACATCAAACTGCTTGAATATATAGTTACGTTTTATAGTAAACATTAATATAAATCTATAGGTTTCAGGCCTATAAGTAGTACTAAAGGTTTCAAGGTAATCTATACTAACGTATTAGTTAAAACCTTGAACTACCCAACGGGCTTTATATTTTATATTATTATTATTATTATTATATTTTATTTTATAAACCCAGCGGCCCCCTAGGGGATAAACCCCCCCCAGGGTTAGGTATAATATTCTAAGTTTTATTATCTTTAAGTTGTTTTATCTCTATAAGTATAGCTTAAATCTAATTATCTATATATAGAGAGTTAATTGCTTGCTTATAGGTTGCTAGCTCATTAAGAGTAGTTACTACTAATATATAAGAAGCTTTATTTATAGTTATATTATTATTATTATTATTATTATTACTATTATTATTATTATTATTATTATTATTATTATTATTATATAGTTTAGGTATTCTCTTAAGACTAGGACGTCTTAAAGGGTAAAAAGTGCACTTTCTTCATATTCAACCCAAATTAATAAGGGCGTTACTATAAGATCCTTAGTAGCCTATTTAGCTCTAATACTTAACTCTAGTATACTATATATCTAACTTTATATAGTAATATTTAAAGGGTTTACTTACTAATAGGTATTTTAGTATTCCTATATTACTTTCTTTAACTAGTGAAGGGTATAGGTTTAAATGCCTATATAGTATTTCCTAAATTATACCTATAAACTAGGTGAATTTCTGATATTGGTTTTTAGCTTCTTTTAATATAGAGGGGAGTTATATTATTATCTTGGAATTATTTCTACTATTATTACTAATAGTAGTACTCTCTGAATTACTACCCGAAGCTTGTCTAGATAGCAATTTATGGTTGTCCTCTCGAACGTTAGACAACTAATTATTACTGGTATTATTATTATTATTATTATTATTGATACCAGCCTCAACAGTTAGATTCGGTAAAGAGTTGTTACTAGGATATAGAGGAGACATCTTAGTATATTTATTACTACCTTCAGTAGTATTATTATTAAATTTGGATTTGATATATATAGGTAACTCTTTCTATTGAGCAATAAAGGTGTTTTCTAATATAATAACGTCTCTCGACTATTACACCTTTTTATTATTTATATTATAGACCTTATACCTATTAGAGCTATAACTAATAATAGCTCCTTTTAAAGCTCTAGGATCGAGCTTCTTTATAAAAAGATTATAATTTTCATAGTAGGATAAACTACCCTGTACCCTTATATTATCTATATTAGGCTTCCTTTTGTTTTTTAATTCGAAAGGAGTTTTATATTTAAGAGCCTTATAAGGGGATCTATTATATAGATATATAGAAGCAAGAACTACGTTACCTTATAGGTTTAAGAGTAGACTAGAGTTATATGAAATAGCACTAGTTTTATTTATAATAGTACGTATAATACGATCTATTAATCCGTTTAATTTATGAGTATGTAGCGGTCTAATATTTTAGATAATACTACTATTTATATATATAGTTTAATATGTTTATTAGTGAATTCTAAGCTACTATTCGCATTAAATTCTCTAATATGCTTATTGATATTATTATTATTAACTTTAGCCTTAAATTTATGAAAGGCTTTAGTAATAGACTCTGCTATTTTATTTTATAATAGTTTTCCCTATATGAAACAGGTATATTTATTAATAAATATTATAAACTACCTATAGTGATTATAAGTTTCAGGACTTATAGGTCTATAAAGGTCTGAGGCTATATAATCTAGATAATCTAGATCTTTATTATGTATTAACTTTTTATTTACCTTAGTAATAAACTTACCCTTAAGGCAGGCTTCACAAGGTAGAAGATTTAATATATTCATAGCCTTAGACTTATTTATTTTAGTATTATCTAAAAGGTTTTTAAGATATTTATAGCTTATATGACCTAAACGGTTATGCTATAGTTTATATAGATCTTTTTTATTATTATTAGTTATAGCTTGCATATAGAATAATTTATTATTATTATTATTATTATTATTCCTCTTATTTAAGGGTACTTTAAAGAGATAGAGGTTATTAAGCTTATAGCCCGTAGCTATAATACGACATTTATATATATCATATAGAATAGGTTTCTACTGTATAATAGAGGCTATACCTACATTATTAAGACGACTTTAACTAAGTAAATTAATACCTAGTTCAGGTATATAATAAACGTCTTTTAATATTATTTTATTATTACTAGGATAAATATCTAAATCTTCTTTTATAGAAGAAGTGAGCTGGTTTGCTTTGCCCCACTTTATAGAGGTATTTATATGTTTTTTTATATAAAAGAGTGTGATTTTTAACTATATGAAAAGTAGCTATAGTATCGATATAAAATATAGTATTAATTTAGTTATAACGCCTTGATCCCAAATCCGTAGTTAAAATACACTATTAGATCAAAGTACCTCAGGTTATATTATTAGTTATATTATTATTATTAGAGTCATTATGGGATATATTTACGTTTCTAAACTCCTGATTCTCGTCAGTCGTTAAGACCCATGAGATTCTTGTTTTAATTAATAGTTTGATTTATAGATATATAGGGGGTTATTGAAGTATTATTATGATTTTAATCATCTATTTCTTCTATAACCCTTGAGGTAGTTATATTAACTTCCTAAGTAGTAGAAGAAGAAGATTCATTGGTTTTATTATTATTATTATTATTGGATTTATTCCACTATGCTAGGGCCTTTTTAGGGTATAGAAAGGCATAGTCATTCTCAGTATAGCTAGTCTTTTCATAGCTCTTATAGTAAAGACCCTTTTTTGTTTTCCAAGGTCATTTAGTGACCTTATTCTTATTTTTATTATTATTTGTATTAGTAGTAAAACTTACTGCTTTACCCTTATGTCTTGATTCGTCTAATAAGTTAGAGAATAGACTATTAAGAGTATAAGCAACCTTATTAGCCCTAAGACCTTGAGTAATAGTAGTAATAAAACTATTGTACTCTTCATCTAGGCTATTTAATATATATGCTATAACTACCTAGTTAGGTAATTTAAGCTTATTATATATTAGGTTATCCGTAAGTTCCTTTATTTTATTTATATATTCTTCTATAGAGTTAAAATTACTTAAAGAAGTATTAAATAACTCTTTATAAGTTAGGAACTCGTTAGTAAACCCTATAGGCTTATATAGGTCTTTAAGATATTTCCAAGCCTCGTAGGCTATTATATTATCCTTTATAACCCTTAGAGGCCTATTATAATAGAATAGCTATATATAGCTTAGAGCCTTTTTATTTACATCAATATTATTATTATCTATAGGCTTAGATAAGTCTATAGTTATACCTTTACTAATAAGTAAGGCCTTAATATATATAGACTAGACTTTATAGTTATGAGATCTAGATAGCTTAGGAAGCTATACTTTTAAATTAGATATTATAATAACCTTAAAGTATAATATATGGGCTCTAATATAGTATAGTTATAATAAGATAAGAGAGTTATTTATTATATAGCTTAGTAGTATTGACTATAGTGTCACAGTCTTCCTACTAGCCTGGGGCTATAGTAGGGGTCGCTAAGACTGCGAGTAAAACGAGGAAAAGAGCAATATAAGCGTGAATAATAACAAATAGTGTAATAAGTAATTATAAGTATATAGTAATATCTTCTATAATAGCTAAGCCTTCTAAGCTATCTACTAGAAGTCTCCTACTTAAAGGATAGGCGTTAAGCCTAACTATAGTTATATAGAATACTATATAATAGCTAATTATATTACTAAAAGGCGTGTAATATATACTCCCTTTTTAAAAAGCAATTATCCTAATTACTATCTCTATCGATCTAGGATATATATACTTAATATTCCCTTCTCCCCTTCTTTATATCCTAATTACTAGAAATCACTATAGTATTATTAATTAAGCGTCGCGCTTATAGAGGAGTATATCGAACTTAGATATCTACTAGCGCTTAGTAGTACTATTATTACTAGTATTACTAGGCGTAGGTTACTTATTACTAGCGCGCTAGAGACCCTTAATTATAGTATAGAGGTTCGCGATCTTAGCGCGAAGGCCTGCGATCTCCTTAGTCTTAACTATATTAATAGCTATGCGAATCTTATTAATAACTACTTGCTTAGATATATTATTATTCTTAAGTTTAGCGAGACGCTTACTAATAGCGTTAATATTAATAATATCTATAGTAGCTATACTAGCCTCTATAGTATTGAGGCGAGGAAGGATTTCCTATTAGATGCTATTAATAATAATATTAATATTACCCTTAGCTTTATTAGCGAGGTCTTTTGCGTTTTTAGTATCCTTATAAGCTAATAGGTCTATAGTAGTAATGTTATTAATATTAATAAGCGGGGCGATAGAAAGGAGGTTAATATAGTTTATTATAATAAGGTTACTAGCGATAATTCCGTTAGTATAACTATAGATATTATAAAAATATATAACGAGGACCTAGGTATAACTAGGGAGAAGCTTGTTATAAGCGTTATTATTAATATATATATTATATACTCGCTTGAGGGTATCCTAGATATATCTAATATAGAGGTTAGAAGATATATTCTCAGAAGGCTCGATACTATTGAGGATTTTCTCGATCTCCTCGATAAGGACTGCGTTAGGGTAGTATAGAAAAGCGTTATTAATATAAGCCTTTGCCTTATTAATTTGCTAGTATTAGGCTATAGAGATAGGGCAGCTCTTCTTAGGAGTCTTATAAGGGGTAGTAGCTATAGTTTTAGCTAGAGCAGGCTCCTCGATATTAGTAGTAGTATTAGTGATAGCATAGACTAGCTCAGTAGCCTAGGTATTATCGTTCTAAATAGTATTAGTATTATTATTAATAACCTTATTATATTAGGTCTTAGTATCTATAGCGAAGAAGTTCTTCTTAGCTGCCTGCTTGCCCTTTTTATAGTCCTTATGGGACTTCTTCTTAGTAGTAGTAGACTTACGAGTCTTAACTAGAGTACTAAGGTTAATACTATAATTACTAACTTAGTTATCGCTACCTTAGCGCGGGGAGATAGAGTTAAATACCTCGTTATTCTAGGGGTTAGTACCCTTATCTTAGCTGCTATTATTATTAGATAGCTAAGAGGATAGGACCTCGTAGTTATTAGCAACTTCCTTACCTTTAGAAGCTATTATTATAATTATATTAGTTAGGCTAGTATTTAGGAGGCTATATTTAGCGGATTAGGATAATATTATTGCTTAATATAGGAGGTCTATCGGGTAATAATTAATATATAGGAGAAAAATAAATAAATAAAAGGTATAAGCATATTTAAATAAAAAGTAGGTAAGTATAGTAAGTAGAAAGGAAGGTATAAAAAGAAAAAGAAAATTTATAATAAGGGTTAGTAAGGAAGGCGTATAAAAGTCAGCACCCTCCGCTCCTTCTTATTTATTTCAATATAAGATAGAGAGATCGAGGGAAGAGTAGTTAATAATAAAAATAGTAGTTAATAGCAAAAATAGCAATAATAAAGGGAAAACTTATAGTCCTAATATTAATTTAGGATAGATATATTCATCCTATTAAAAGGATAGGAAAACTATTTAGTTATATACGAGGTGCACGCCTTCTTATAGCTCTTTTAGTATCCTAGTTAAGGGGGAATTTAGTATTATACTTATTAATAAGATCGTTTATATTAGATAATAGGGAGTCTCTTTATTCCTAGGTATTATCTTTTATTATAAAGCCTTTCTACTAGATGAGGTATTTAGTAATAGGTTTATAACTCCTCTATAAGACTCTTCGTTTAATAATATAATTAAGTTCCTACTCCTTATTACTATTAACTTTAATAAGCTTTAGTAGCTAAGTCTTATAGTTAAATAGGTCTTCTCCCTAGGCTAGCTTATATAGCTAGGCTATAGAGAGAATTAGATAAACCCGCTAGTGCTTAGGAATATCTACCTTATAGGCGAGAGGACTAATAATATACTTAATTCAGAAGGGTCCTATCTATCTAGAGGTCTATTTGCTATTATATTATCCTAGCAAGTAGAATCCTTTGCTAAGTTATATCTAGACTTCATCCCCTTTATTAAAAGTTATATTAGAGTAGTAGTTATTATATCTCTCCTTATGCGAGGTATTTGCTATATTAATAAGTAGTAGTACCTCCTTCTAATATATCTCCCTAAGGATAGTAAGGCTCTTAGTTAGGGCGCTCGTTTGTGCAACTATATCGAGGATATTTTATAGCTTAAATCTAAGTATAACCTTACTTAGCGATTATCTAATTATAGTAAATAGGGAGTTATTAAGATTATACTATAGGGTAGGTAGTATATAAGTTTATAGTATATTAGGGGATTTAGACGTATAGAACTATATTATAATTTCAGCAGTCTGGTTTATTCTTTCGCTCTATCTATCTATCTAGGGGTAGTATGCTATTAAGAGGAGGAGCCTGATATAGAGGGCGTTGAATATCGCATACTATACTATAGAGATAAACTTAGGATCCTAGTTACTAATAATATAATATAGAATTCCCTAGTCTAAGAGGAAAAATACATAGAGTAGGACTATTGCTTATTCTTTTGCTCTATAGGTCGAATATCCTGCTAGAAGGATTATCTTCTTTGAGAATTTATATATTATTATTACTAATATATCTAACTCCGGGAAACCTAGTAGGGCGTAGGGACTTCCGTAGGATAGTACCTTAGGTATATTAGTAATAAAGTTAATAGTAATAGTATTATAAGGGATATCTATAATAGGGATAGGTTATAGCTATCCTAGTAGCCTTTAGCAGTTGATTTAGTTCTCTTTATACTAGTTATAGTAGGCGATATATTATCTTATAAGCAACTTCTTATTATAGAACTAAAAAGTCGATATTTCTACTATTATATAGTCCGCGCTAAAGTAATATTTTTCGTTATAGCTAAGGCAGGGAATTATAGGTACTAACTTATATAGGATATAGAGTCTCTAGGTGCTATTAGTAGCTATATAAAAGATAAGCCCTTCTAGCGATAGACTCTAAGGAGTTATTTAATAGTATTTTAGAGCTCTCCTAGCAGCTCTAGCGCTATTTTCCTTAGTAATAGTATTAAATAATAACTACTACTTGCCCGGTTCCTTGTGCTAGGATCGGAGTTATTAAGAATTTTGCTATACCTCGTGTTATTAATATAATTATCTATAATCTTAGTAATAAAGTCCTCCGAAATGCTTATAGTTATCTCCCCTATTGCTCTATAGGCTTAGGACTCCTTAGCTAACTAGTTAACTATGCTTATAAATCCTATGTTATTATTATCGTTATTGCTATAGGTTATCTTAGCGAGAACGTCGCTATCCTCAAACCTATTAGCTTAGCCTAAGGCTATAAGTAATAGCAGGCGTAAGAGGGTATTAGGGATAACGTTAAGCTTCCCTAGTATATAGGTAATATTAAGGTTAAATTGCAATAAGTAGTTTATAGCGCTCGTAAGCTGTAGGTTAGCCTTATTAAGGTCTATAGTCCGTAGCGAGGTATATATAAGAATTCCCTTTGTAGCTATGTGATCTATAAGAATTTATATAGAGTACTTATTCAATTGCACGAGCTTATAGAGCTTTTTCATAGCCTATACTACTATTACTACCTCTACTTCTATAGCGAAGTATTGCTTTTCTAAGGGTAACGTAGCCTTAGATAGAAAAAGCACTAGTTAGATATAGATTTGTGCGATATCTTTACTAGGTATATTAGTATTATTCTATAAGATATCTAGTTAGAATACTATAAGCCTAAAGCTACCTTTATAAGCATCGACCTTAAAGAATATAAGCTTATTTAGGTTATAGTAGTATCTTATAACCTAGTTATAGAGATTCTCTTAGAGGGCGTTCTACGCCTCTTATTCGCTTAGTATTAGCTTAAATAACACCTTTTGGACCCTCTTTATTCAAACTGCTTTTAATAGATCGTTAGGAAGTATGTTTTTATTATAGAGTTTCGCAATAAGATAGGTCTTTCTATTCTATAGTAGCGTTATAATAAAATATACTAGAGTATATTATATTATAGCTATCTAGCTATTCCGAGGTATTTCTTATTATTATAGAGAGTTTTTAGGAAGTAGAGGTTCTTAAAAGCTGCAATCCTATCCTCTATTTATTTAATACTATTAGTATTTATAGTATAGCTAAGGAGTCTTACTTTAAGAAATCCTATAAAGGACTTCTTAGGTTTAATATAAAGGTAGTTATTCTTAAAGAGCTTAAGGATAATATCGATATACTAGAGATAATCCTTATTATTATTACTGAAGATAATAATATTATTAATATATGCTCGAGCAAAGTGCCTATAGATATATAGGAGGCGATCTATGAAACGCTAGGTATAGGCTAGCGAGTTCTTAAATCCTATAAGGATAACGTTAGAAACCTCGATACCGCAGGGACTTATTACTACTATCCTATTATAATATCTTAAGTAGATTAGTAGTTAGTAGAAGAACCTAGTAGTATTAAATATCGTTATATATTTCTTCCCTCTAAGGGCGTCTATTATATTATCTTAGTTAGGAAGCGGGTATATATCTAGGATAGTGATTCAGTTAAGAGGGCGGAGGTTAATAATAACTCTGCCTTTTTTCATACTATTAACTACTCGCTATATAATAAAGAGCGGATAGATAACTAGGATTAGCCTATTACCCTATACTATCTTGCTATTAGTATATATCTTACTATAGATATTCTTAACGACTTCGAGGTCTTTAGCGCTAAGGGAGTAAGGCTTTACTATAGCCTTCTGGTTTTACTACCTTTTAATAAGCTTAATATATATATATTAGTCGTCTAGCATAGGTATAATCCCCTTATTATAGTAGACGTCTTAGTTATTAAGGATTTCCTTAAGTCTATTAGCAAAAACCGCATCCTAATTATAGATCTTAACTCTATCCTTGCTATATATAACTAGGATATCTTTTAGCTTAGATATTCTATAAGATAGAATATTATCTGCTTAACGAGGCGGTTTTAAGCTAGATATAGTAAGCGAGGTTATAAATTACACGCTAGCTACTATATTACCCATAGCCCTATCGAATTCAGATTATAAGAACTAGTGCGAGTTTGATTCTCTACCTATAAAGGTAATAATATCTGCATAATTAACGAGGTTAGCTATCTCCTCTGCTTCTATTAGGATAATATAGCCTAGCTACTAGCCTCTTAGGACTATTATTAGCCTATCTATTATATTTCGCATAAGGACGAGCTTAGGGCTATATCCTATAAGTATTATATTAACTACGCCTCTATAACTAGATTGAAACTGCTAAGTATTAGAGCCTTACTAGCTTAACTTAGGGAGGTTAATAAAGCTAGTAATAACGAATATATCGCTCTATAGGGGAATAACTATAGTATAGGTATTATTAACTCGTTTAGTTACTAGATGCTATCTCCTGAACTAGACTAGATACTATATTCTATATACTGAGCGGAACTTAACTATGCTCTTATTAAAGTCTATAACTAGCCCGTAATCTTTATAGAATAGTGTTCCTAGTAGAAGATTCGCTCTAAGGGTATTTATAACTCTAGCTATAATAATAACGTGGCTATAGATCTCTATATTACTAATAATACCTAGGATATAAAAGTTAAATATAACCTGCTCTATTACCTAAAAGGTTAAATTAATTATATTTATCTTCTATAATTCTATTATTTAAAACATAGGATTTCGCATAAAGCGTAGCACCTAGTTCCTATTAACTAGAGTTATTGAGGCGCCTATATTAATATAGACTTCCTCTAGGATAGCTATATTATCGCTTTTTATATTAAAGCGGAGATATATCCGTTTAGCTAGTATTATTCGTTTTACTAGTTTTACCTAGGCGTTAATAATTTAGTTTTTCTCAAGTAATACCTATACGTTATTTACTAGGGGAATTATAACGAGACCTACGAAATTCACTACATTATTAATATAATATATAGCAGAGTCTATAACCGAAGTAGTTAGGGAGATCGCTAGCAGGCTTCTCACTATAAATATGATATCTATTATCCAGCCTGCTATTTCCTCCTTATGTAGTTGCTCCGATAGGGCAGCTGAATCGTGGGGGACTTCCTATATATCTAGTAGGATATAGCTGCTATTAACGAGGTTATTAATATTATAATTATTATCGTGATCCCCCTATATATAATAGGCGTCTGAGTTAGTCTATCCTAGTCTATTATATTTCATATAACGTTAAAAACCTAGGTTTCTCTATAGCTAGTTCTATAGGTAGCGATCTTTCTAGTTTTAATAGTTATTAGAGCGCTAGAAGCGTTGCTAAAGCTCTGAACGCTGCTGAGGTTAATAACGTTATTAGGGTTGCAGATTATTATAATTATCCTATTAGAAGTCTTAGTTATTCTATCGCAGTCCCTTACTATTATTCTATATTGCGTTATTAGATTCTTCTGCTATATAATTAATACTAATTAGCGCCTAGAGTCTATGCTAAACTACCTTGCGTTTTTTCTTAGCTATATTAAAGTAATCCTCGAGAGTATTACTAGTAGTTAGTTCATCTAGGAATCGCTAAAGCTCTAGGTTGATTATATTATAGAAGATTATTAATAGCTAGCTAACTATAGATATTAATCCTATCTATGCTCTATTATATTTAAAATAGTTCTAGGTAAAGTTTTAAATATCTTTATCTCCCTTAAGGTCTTCTATAGTAAACCTATATATAGCGATCTATTAGATAGACTCCTATTAGATTAGTGCAAAACGTCTCCTAATAGCATTATATAAGGCGTAATATCCTGCATAGAGGTAGTGCTATTATTTAATTAGCCTAAGTTAGTATTCCTACTAGCTAAGTGCTTTTCCTTATAATAGAGAGCTCTAATTCTATTTAATCTCGAATGCTATAGCTAGGCTAGTAGTTTTAGTATCTAGGCTAGAGATCTATAGATCTATCTCCTTATAATATAGAATATCCTAGTTATAAAAGACGGGCTCTATGCTATACTTCTTATTAATATCTAGCTAAAAAATACTATATTATTAGGTAAATCTACCTTCTTATTAGGTTCCTGCAGGCTATAGCATCCTAGTATTAGCCTTAAGCTAGCTAAATACTCAAAGGAGTAAAGCCTCGAGACCCTAGGCTAGTAGCTCTAGGGGGGGCCCGTGGGATAATAGTAAAAATATTAATAGTAGCGCTAAAGTCTACTATAGCAGCTAGGTCCTCCCTATTAATAGGTCCTACTTTAGCAGACCTATAGTAGTATTATGAAGAACTTATAATATTCTATGAATTTTTCGCTCTAATAGTCCTATAATAATATCTTCTAGCGCTATAACTCGTAGTTTAGGGTTTTTATTACTCTTATAATAAATATTATTTACTATAGCTCTTGCTTTAATAGGAGGTCCTAGGGGTTCGATATCTAACTAGCTAGACTAGATAGGAGTTGCAACTCTATTATCTCTTAGCAGTAGAAGGGTGATTCTCTTGCTAGCTCTATAAAGGCTTTCTTCTCTAAACGGGGATATAAAAAGTCCTGCTATTACTAGAGTATCCCTTATAGCTACAATTATATTAATAATACTAATTAATATAGCTATATAGTTATTAGGCTCGAGTATCTAATAATAATATAGGTTAGCTTTTACCTTCTAGCCTATATTAATAATATCTATATAGGGTATATAGTTATTATCCTATTCGAGAGAAGCGAGGTTTGCTATCTAGTTGCGAAATCGTTTACTAAGGCTAAGGGCAAAGTTATAATCCTTATAGGCTTGCTAGAAATTATAGAGCTTATAAGCCTCGTTATAGTATCTAATTCTAGCTATATCTCCTACGTTATAATATTCCTCTATAAGAGAGGGATTATTATGCAGATTTAATATTAAACTCGAATAGTTAGCGATATAAGTTAATAATTAAGACCTCTATCTCTTTAACTTCTTTACCTTCCTTCCTTTTAATATATAAATACTTTTAGGAGGAGGTTTTAAGGTCGAGTCTAAGTCCTCTATCTTATTATAAGTCTTTATAGTATAAGGGAGGTCTTAGATAAGGAAAAAAAGAGATAGGTTATACTACTAGTTATTATAGTCTTCTTACTAGCCTAGGGCTATAGTAGGGGTTGCTAAGACTGCGAGTAAAACGAGGAAAAGAGTAATATAAGTATAAATAATAATAAATAGTATAATAAGTAATTATAGGTATATAGTAATATCTTCTATAATAGCCGAGCCTTCTAAGCTACCTGCTAGAAGTCTCCTACTTAAAGGATGGGCGTTAAGCCTAACTGTGGTCACGTGGAATACCACGCGGTGGCCGACTACATTACCAAAAGGCGTGTGACATATAGCTTTGTTATAAAGGTTATTTTATTTAAACCTAGGGGTTATGGGTTTAACTTGTTATATTCCTCCTCTTTTATTCCTCTTTCGAAGGGCCTTTAGTAAGAGACTCTTCTATAGAAGGCTGATGAGGCTCTTCTATAGTTAGGATTACTACTAGTATGTAGCTTGTATTAGGCCTTGATGATATTGCAGCATAGATATAGGTAAACTAAGACCTATAGAGGCTTAGGGATATTTTAAGTATATAATCAACTAAAGCAAGGTTGAATAGTTTAGCTAATATATTATCTTATTTTAATAGGGTAGGTATAGTAATATAATCGAATAATTCGGGGTTCTAGGTAGCTTCTCATAGGAGGTTCCGATCTTTTAACTAGCAAACTAGACTAGCTAGTAGTATTTCTAATTTAGCATAGGGCGTATAGAGGCTATATCTCTTAAAAGTATACCCTAAATAGGTAACCTTAAGGAAGAGAATAGGCTTAAGGTATTTATTATAGTATTAAGGAGGTTAGATAGGGGCGAGGTTCTCAAAAAGGTTTGAGCTAGGCTTATAACCTATAAGAAGAGGTATATAGGTAGCAAAAGGGATACCAAAATACCCTACATAATAGATACCTATAAGCTAAGTGATATTATAATAAAAGCTAATAAGTCTAAGCATAAGGAGGTATTTTTCCTAAAATAAATTAATTAAGACATCGTTGATTATTAATAATATTATTTCTAACTTATAAATCCTACCCTTATAAAGTAAGGGGAAAGATATTCTAGAATATAGCTACTAAACGGTTATTTATTAAGCTTATCTAGTAGAATCGTGCTAGGGTTACTATGTGGTCCGTGCACTATTATTTTTTGAATATATTTATAGCTATAAAGCTAAGAATTATATATACATATAAGGTTATTAATATTATTAGAATTTATATAGAGCTTTAAAGCATTTATTCCATAAAGAAAATTGTATTATAATTATTAAAGTGTTATTAAAGAGATATTATATATGTATATAACTATATATACTATAGTTACTTATTAAAGTTTTTTCAAAATTTATAATATTACAATAGAAATATTAAGATATACCTTCGGTATTCTTATAGTTATAAATACCCTCTAACCTATAATAAACTATCTTATTATTTAACTTTATTAAGATTTAGATCTCTACTTATTCAAAAAGCCTATTAATACTAATTATTACTATATTTAAGTGACTAATAAAGGGTATATAAGTAATAATATACTTACTTACTCTTTTAACTAATTAGCTTTATATACTTAAAGATATAAATATATTACTTATAAAACGCTAGAGAGCTAAAAAGATATAAGTCTAGCTTAGAGGAGTACTGAGTATAGAGAAATCTAAGGGTTTATTAAAAGAGAAATAAAAATATAAATATCTAATACCTTAAGAGGATAAACAAGGGGGTCTACTAAAGAGGGCCTAGCTAGATTAGAGATGCTATAATATATATAGCGAGATTAGTTATAATATATAAACCTATTGTAAGGATATTATATTATTACGAGATTCTAATAGTAGTAACTAATAATAAATTTAATATATTATAGTTAGGAAATACTAGATATTATTATAGATATAGGAGAAAGGGCGTAGATAACTAATATATATAGCTAACTAATAAACCCTCTTATATAAATAAATCTATAATATTAAGTAAACTTATAAATAACTAGTATATAGACTTATAGTAAGCTAATAGCTACTAAGGTCTCTAGTATTATTAGAGCCTCTAGCGTTTTAATTAAATTAACTAAATATAAACTGTACTTAATAGAAGTATAAGAACATATAAACTTTAGGGAACCTTGAAAGCATATCAAACAATATATTAAGAAAGCTAAAGGTTTAAAGAACTACTTCTAAAAAGCTAGCTTTTAATAGTAAATACTTATTCAAATAGAATAAACTAGTTATTAACTCTTATATTAAATATTATGTTAGTAAATATGTAGTAAACGTACTCCATAGAACCTAGGCTAAGTAAATTACTTAGTACTTAAGTAAAGCGGTATTAATATATATATATATATATATTTATTTATATATATATAAACCTTAGCCTCTAGCTACTATATAGTGATTGTACCCTTAAGTATAATAGGCCTTCTAAATCCGCGCCTCCTAATAATATATATAGCTATTAGATTTATTATACTAGTAAATAAAAGAGAGAGGGGTTATTCGTAGTATTAAGATAGTTAATTAATAATATAGTAGTTAATACTAGAAGAGTAGCTAGTAAGGTAGGAATAATATAAGAACCTAATAATGTAGGTAATATAAGGGGTTATATAACTACATACTAAGTCCTAGTTATTCCCACCTAGGCGATAGATCTAAAGCTAGGTCTAGCGTTAAAGGGCGTGCCTCGCGCGGGCTTAGCGTTTCCATACACGGGGTCTAGTGCCGATATCTTCGAGACGTAATAGGATTTGTTATAGGTCAGCTAAGGAAGTGGAAGAGGGAGAGGCATAAGGCCCTGCTCGTAGTAATAGGGCTTCTTATACTTCTAGCTATAAGAACCTATAAGAGATTATACTAGATTTTATAGTAATAATATAAGAGCTATATAATAGAGGTTAAATACGTAATATAGTATATTATAGTATGATTAGTATTATCTATATTATAAGAAGAAGCCTTTAGAAAGCTATAGTATCTAATAGAGTTTACTATCTTAAATAAAGTTAGACTTTAGATAAGTTAAGGTTATACTTTTACTTAATAAAAACCTAAGTAAAGAAAGAAGTAGAGTAGCTTAATAAGTAGCTTATATAAGTATAAAAGGCTCTAGAAACTAAGGCTTAAGTATAAGTAACTAGCTTATCTCCCTAGATACTCTCTCTCTCTTACTTAGAAGGATAGAGACTTTAATACGAAGGTATTTATATTTATTATTTCCTCTTTAAGCTATTAATGATATAACGTAACCTAAGAGATTATACGCCTAGCTTACTAAGCTAAACTAACGCTAAGTCAACGAAAAGACGCTAATAACGCGATTCGAACCTTAAACCTCAAACCTTAAACTTTAAACTTTAAGCCCTTTAGCTAATACTAATACTTATACCGCTATACTATATAGCCCCCCGCCTATC
Source organism: Colletotrichum sansevieriae (assembly GCA_026260285.1). NCBI lineage: Eukaryota > Fungi > Ascomycota > Sordariomycetes > Glomerellales > Glomerellaceae > Colletotrichum > Colletotrichum sansevieriae. The sequence goes on from JAOQIF010000417.1 coordinate 44,399, forward strand.
CACGAGACCTATAAACGATAATTATAACTATAACAAACGCTAAATTTACTATCTTTAAGCTTAAAGAAGCCTCTAGCTATACTACTTAGACTTTAAGAGTTAAGGCTGTTTTAGCTAGTAAAGAGATAAATATTAACTTAGAGGCACCTATTAGCGAGAATAATAAGGACCTAAATAATTAAGTATTACCTTATATATAGCTATTATACTCTAATAGGCCCATAAGGGTTATAAAGAACGCTATAATAGCTACTAAAGCCTAGAATAAACTCGCTAATTTATATAAGCCTAAGGACTTTATAAATAAGTCCTTAACCTATATGGAGTTCTGTAATACTACTTTAGAAGACTTTAGTAATATAGAAGACTACCTAACTAAGGTTAAAGAGCTTATTAATAACTTAGCTTATTATAAGCTAGGTTTATTTAAATAGGTAATTATAGCCTAGATAATAAATCGCTTCGATAAAAGCTATAAAGAGTTTATAACTAATATAACCTAAAGCCTAAGGGCTAACCTAGATACCTATACTCTGGACTCTTTATTTACTAAATTATTAGATAAATATAAGAGAAACAGAGGAAAGAATACTATAAATTATAATAAGAATAAAAACTCCTCTAATAGAGTTGATAAAAAGCCCTAGAAAAAGACTAAGGGTTTATTTTATAAAATCTATAAAAGGCTAGGCTATTATAAAGAGAGTTATGCCTTTTTATACCCTGAAAAAGCCCCTAGTTTGTGGAGACATAAAGGGAGTAATAATAATAATAACAATAAAGCTAAAAAAGAACTAACAGTTTAGCTAAAATAGTTAATATAACTATAAGAGAACATACTAATAACTACTATAATAGCAGTAATAAGTATATAAATAATACTATTAAGTTAGCTAATAATAATATAGCTAAAATACCTCTCTTAGTAAGGACTTTATGTCATGGATTTAAACTACGAAGGAGGGTTTACTCCTCCCATAGTAAATAATTTCTATAAGGAAGATAAAGAATTTAAAAACATAGCTTCATAAAGCAGCAATTCAATAAACTAAAGAACTACTATAATAAAAGTATCACTCTTAGGTTATGTAATTGTATTACGTAATATTACATAATATTGCTTAGGTAATAGTAGGGGTATCATAAGAAGTATTATTTCAGCTTACTTATTCTAAGGACCTAGCTAGGAGAAAAGGAGAGTTATTTATATTTATCTTAAAACTTCTAGAGGCTTCTATTACGTAATAGCTTACGCAATTACTTACGCAATATATTACGTATATAATTAGCCTACTTAGAGTTAGTTATATATTAAAGTTATTATTCAAACCCTTTTAGTTTTACCTAGAAACTATATTGAACAGGTAGAGTTTCTAGGCCTTTCTGGGTCTTTCTGTATATAATATACACAGTATTATTAATACTATAATATACTATATACTATACTATAGCATAGTATTGTTAGGTTATATTTATTATATTTTCTATAGCTATTAGTGTATGGAGGTATTAGATGTTTATATAATATCGTAAGATAATATCTTAAGTGTAACCAATTCTTTAAATAGAATATCATTCTACTTGGATACTGCAGCTACTATTCATACCATTAGTAGTATAAAATATCTATGTAATATTAAGAATATAAAAGAAAGGGTTAAATAGGGAGAAGTAGGATATTTAACTACTATAAAAGTAGGATCTATAAGATTATCCTTTAATAATAATAACTATTTTATTTTAAATAATATATATTATATACCTTAGCTAGGTATTAATTTACTTAGCTGAAATCAACTAGATAACTTAGGAATAGCTTCTATATTTTAGAAGCAACCTATTCTTTATAATATAAAATAAGATAGAATACTAGGGATAGGGCAAAAGAAGAATAACTTATACTTCCCTTGATATGGCTTATACTAGGCCTCTAGCTACTACATAGTAATTTTACCTGCTTAAGTGCAATATACCTTCTAACTCCGCGCCTCCTAATAATATAAAGCCTTTAGTCACGTGATCCACTAGACAGCCTCACGATCTTTAACTTTATATCGATAATAACGTGGTTTTTAATTATTTAATAAACTATAAAACTATCAACTTATCCTCTCGCGCACTACCCGCGCTATTATTAAATACCGCCTCTATTACCGCTTTATTCGCTAGTCCTCTTACTTAATCGGGTTAGCTAACGCCTTTATAGCTATACTATTATTAGTAACGCTCTCTCTATTTAGCATAAGCTATACCTACTAATATTCCCATAATAGGCTATCTCTACCTTAGTAATATAAAGAACCTACTTAAAGAAGGGCTACTCTATAGGGTATATAATAACCTATTAAACTTCTATTACTAAGTTTACTTATTTAGCTATAGTATAGTAGCGCGTTATAGGATCCCTTATACCGGTATTAAAATAAGCCCTCTTAAGGGCTATATTAATAATATACTCTCTATATATAGCGGAGTAGTTATTAAAGGAGTAGGGTTTATCAATTATATTAATATTAAACTCTCTAGCAATCCCTTATGCGTTATTTATACTAACAGGTATACCTTACTTAAGCTTAGTATATTTATGTGCAGGGTTTAGTATTAATATAATTAAGGATTTATTATAAGTTATAAGTATACCTAGGATTTTATAAATAAGAATAAGGAAGAGGGAGAGGTATAAGGCCCTACTTATAAAGCTTCTTATACTTCTAGCTATAAGAACCTCTTAGGAAAGTCCTCTTTAGTTAAGGAGTTATCTCTTATATAGTAGTATTTATAATACCTTACTAGAAGGTAGGTTAAGGAGTTATCTTATATAATAGCTTTTATAGCACCTTCCTAGAAGGTTTAGCGAGGGCGTTTCTAGGCTATACGAGCCTTAGTAGCCCGTTTAGCTCTAATATAATTAGCCCTAGTATAGCGCGCGTCCGACTCTATATAAGGGTTTACTTATAAGTAGTAGGAATATATAGGGTTCTTATATTATTTTCTTAAACTAGTAGAGGGTATAGGTTAAAATACCTACATAATATTCCTAATTTATACCTATAAACTATATGAATTTATTATAGTCTTTTTATAAAGGGGCTATTGCGTAACTATAAACTTAATAAGGCTTTCCTTATAGTAACAGAGCTTTTTATACTTCTAGCTATAAGACCCTCTTAAAAAGACCTCTTTATTTAAGGAGTTATCTCTTATATAGTAGTATTTCTAATACTTTACTAAGACCTCTACTATTATATAGTAGTTTTACCTACTTGAGTGCAATAGACCTCCTAACTCCACGTCTTCTAATAATATATATAGCCTTTAGTTATATAATTATAACTCTTCTAACTATAGCCGCACTTATATATACCCTACTATATAGCCTTATAATTCTTAAGTTTATACTTTAATAATAATATAGTTTTCAATTATTTAATTACTAACTATTAAACTATTAACTTATCCTCTCGCGCACTACCTATATACTACCTACGCCGCTAATACCGCCTTTAATACTGCTTCGTTCCGCTAGTTCTCTTCTTTAATCGGCTTAGCTAAGGCCTTTATAGTAGCTATACCGTTATTAGTAACGCTCTCTCTATATTATAGTCGGTATAAGCTATACTTACTAACATTTAAGCCCTAATAGACCTAGGCTACTTCTACTTTAGTAGTATAGAGAACCTACTTAAAAGGAGCTACTCTATAGGGTATATTATAACCTACTTAGCTTTTATAACTAAGTCTACTTACTTAGCTATAATGTAATTTTAAAGTTTCCCTCAAGACTTAGGTTCTATTAATAATAATAATATTAAACTCTATAGTAATCTCTTATATATTACTTATATCAAAAGAAAGTATGCTTTATTTAAGCTTAATACTTTTATATACTTATAGTTTAGTACTGAAATTTTTAAGGATTTATTATAAGTCATAGGGATAAAAAAGACAGAGAAATATAAAGCCATACTTATAATAGAGCTTTTTATACCTCTAGCTCTAAGAATCTCTTAGAAATAACCTACTTAATTAAGGAGTTATCTCTTATATAGTAGTATTTATCTTACTAGAAGGTTAACTTTCTATATTAAAGAGGTATCTTATATAATAGCCTTTCCAAGCTATAAAAGCCTTAATAGACTGTTTCGCTCTAATATAATTAGCCTAAGTAGAGTATATATCCGACTGTATATATAGTATTTAGAGGGTTTACTTACTAGTAGGAATATATAGGGTTCTTATATTATTTTCCTTAACTAATAGAGATTATGAATGAACGTACCTATATAATATTTCCTATATTATACTTATAAACTAAGTAAGTCTATTATATTCCTTTTGTAGAGTAGCTATAATATAATTATTAACTCAATAATTAGGCTAGAAATAATATTTAAAATATTATAAGACCTCAAATATTACTTATATATGTAGCTAATAAGTGTAATATATGATAGAATTATAAAATATAAGTATAAATATCTATAATTTAAAGCTCTTTATATGATGCTCTAAATGTTAAACATTTAATATAATTATGAGTTATTACTTATAATTATCTGTTTATGATTTTAGTTTATAATTATAATACAATTCATAATTTTCTATAATACTTTAATTCTTCAAAGAACTATATTAATACTCTTTAGGCTTATATAACTAAGCTATTATTAATAAGTAATATCATAACTATAAGTAATATAGTACTATAACATATAAGCTATATATAATATATTATTTAGCTATATATAAAGCAGAAATATAAAGAGTAAAATAGTGGCGTAATAATATATAACGAGAGTACTAAGTATATTATAACTTAGTAAAAGAAGAGCTCTCCTTATAACTATAATCAATATACTTATTTAACTCTAGTTTCTAACTCCTTACCTCATTTAGGACCCTCATTATTGTATTAAGTGCGCGCCACTAGTATAAACTATTGGATTATATAGTATAGAGTATAGGATAACTAATATATTAATATATAACTTTCTAAAATCTCTATATATATTAATCATAGCGGAATGTATTTCTAAAACTAGTAAATATAGATATCGCCCGATTTAGCTAGATTTACTACTACTCTTATATATAAACTATACTCTATTATGCGCACTAAGGAGTCAATTTAATTAACCTCTTTAGTTTTAATATAATATAGTATAACTAGCTCACCTCTCTAATTAACTCTAAGTTACTTAAATCTAATATATTTAAAGTTACTTAATATCTTATATAACTATACTTATATACTCTTATATACTTCTATATATAAGTGCTTATTACTACTTATAGTAATCCCTTATATTATATCTTTTCATTCTTAAGTTTATTAGTCAGTGGGTAATTTAAGAGATTAACTCTAGTCTCTCTTAAAACTACTTAAGAAGTTATAATTAAGAGAATTTATAGTATTCTAAAGATTATTTTTTTTTATTATTCTCTATTATTATTTTTATATTATTATAATTTTATTCAAATAATAATTAATTAACTTATAATATTAATACTCCTTAGTCTTTTATTCCTATAAGTTTCAAGCTTCTTTACTCAAGGCAATATAGTAATAAAGTTAATAATAATACGTTTAAGTATTACCACTTAGTAGTATTACAGAGGGGACTTCTAAAGAGTTAAATATCCTTCTGTTTATAGTTAATAGCTAGGTAAATCCCTAATTATATGATAATAAAATAACTAATATATTAATGTGTAGCTTTCTAAGATCTCTATATATAGATCCTAGCGGAATTTATACTTAAAACTAGCTAATATAGATATCGCCCGATTTCGCCCGATTTCGCCCGATTTACTGCTGCTTTTGCGCGCATACTACGCCCCACCGCGCGCTCAGGGGTCGATTTGACATGAACACCGCCTTTTTGTCACCTTACAGTGCCTGTGGACTCTGCGCCCGCCCCGCCGGGGTTCGTTGCCAGACCGCACTTCTTTCGGACCAGCGACAGGCGAGCCCATCCACTGCTGTCGAGGAACCTTCGATTTCGGGGTTTAGTTATTTTTAATGCAAGTTGTCACCCAGGGATCAGCCCTCATTTCATGCGCCATTCCGGCTTGGATGTAGCAGCCGGGTCAAGGCAGATCTCTCCCATCCACCCCCCCAAACTGCTCCTCCGATCGCCACGCTGCAGTATTTCGGTTCAAAACCTGCAGTACTGGATGCATCTGGTTCTGGAAACCAGGCCTGGGTCCAGTCACGGACCATCTGAACTTCTGAACACTTCCATCAATTCTCTTGAAGTGACGACGGCGATCCAAGGTATATCAGCAGAGTACTATGCGCTATATCCTCCGCTGGGCGACCGAGGCCTCCGGTTGCCGACTGCGGACGGCTCGCCCGCCGTCTCGAGCAGCACGTGTGGTCGTCCGAGGCTGTGAGCGCGCTTTTCGCCCTTCGCACGCAGGAAGAGAATATGCGCATGCATGTGTGTGGAGCGTAGTGTACGAATCAACAGCTCGCCCGTACTGCCGTCCTTATCGCTAATGTCGTCTATATGAATGGGAGTAGTCTACTTTTTGTTACATGACGCTTCAGCGAGGCAATATACCCTATGAGTGTACCACAGTAGGGGGATGCGCCACGTCCGCCGCATCGTACACAGTCTAACACGCTTTGAACGCTATTCCAGTTGCCGGTAGCCATGTTACTTACATCTCAGTCGCAGCGACCATCTTTCCAACCTGTGCGCCACCGCTCTTCCCACTTGCTGCAGTCAAACTCGGTCTTTCCGAGTTTCCGGTTGACTTCGTTATGAGCCTTGCAAAGCCAGTCTCCGAACTCGCTACGACCCTCAACTCGCAATTGTTCCTTCTGCATATAGGATTCGAAATCTTCGGCACACACCCAGCAGGGATAAAATTTAGTAAAAAGCCTCATGAAGCCCCGCAAGTCATCCTTCTGACCTGGTGACGGCTTATCGGGGTACGTTGCCGCGATTGAATGTAGCAGCGCCCATGTACCCCGACCGAGAGCTTCGACATCGGGAGGACAGTCGTCGGCCGGTTTCGTTGTCGTTGTCGTCGGAGGAGGAGGAGGAGGAGAAGAAGGAGGGGTCTTCTTTAACGAGGCATTCGCTTGGGCCGCCCAGCTGGAGAATGCGCTCTTGGAGGAGCAGGATCGACACCTGCAGTGCAATTTCTCGTCAGTAAAAAGCTCCGCACTAAGGTCTGGACCGGCTGGGCAGAGTGCGGAGAACGGTTTTACTCACGGTTTGCCGTCCTTGTCCAAGACTACTCCTTTTGGCGGCGGTGTTGACGATTCAGTGGTCGCATTGGTGACGGCAGTAGGGCTGTCGATATTAGAGTCTCGGTCTGCGTCGGCCATGATGGCTCTTCCTGAGGGTCGGTTTTGTGGGACGGGCCGCGAAATAATGATGATGAGCCGAGGGATGCCTCAAAGGCAGCCGGGAGAGACGAGAAGCGAGTCGGGCCGCGCGACTTTGTCAACCTGATACTCAAAAAGCGGTCGTGATGAAGTGGAACGTTCCGAGCTCCCGTTTCCTTTTTGACAGGCGGCAGCTAGATAAGGTAAGGCACCTCGGCAGGTAATGCGCTAACACAGGTCCCGCCGGTCCGCTCCGGCCACTGACGCACCTAAAGGCATTTACGTCCAGCGACGCTCGGGTTCGTCGCGAATGAGGGATCTTTAGTGTGACGAAGATACCCGGTCTACTTCACCTATCAAAGCCGAGGAAAAGGTACAGAAGTAGTCACGGCATAAGTACTGCGTTGAGGGTAGTAGGGGCAATCAGGCGGGTAACATATCCAAGGCATGTTAAACAGGGCTAATACGGGTGCCTTGCATGTAACAGCAAGGATCCTATGCGTAATTAGGGGTTAGAAACCAGTTAAACGAGCGTGTTAATTATAGTTATATAAGCAAAGCTATCCTTATACCTAATTACAATATAACCTACGCTTCTATTATATACTTCTATATACTATTAAACGCTTATACTACTTATTATACCTCTAACCTATATATAGCTTGATATTATTATATATATAGCTTACTTATTATAATATAGCGCTATTTATAGTTATAATACTCCTCCTCGCTAAGAGCTTAGTTTTATAAAGCTTAAATTACTTTAGTATACTTCTCTATAGTAGCGCTAGCTTTAAATAGCTTTATATTATTTTTCTTATAGAGTTATTTAAAGATTATCCTCCTAAGTAGCTTTATAAATAAGTTAGCTATATTATTTACTAATAATATATATCTAAAGTTAATCTTACCTCGCTTAGTAACTTCTCGCGCAAAGTAGTTATAAAATTATATATATTTTATATAATTATTTATAAACTCCAACTTTATAAGTAAAATTATTCCTATATTATCTACTTATATATAAAGAGGCCCTCTAAGCTCTATACTAAGTTCGCTTAGGAAGTTATATATCTAAAGCACTTCTAAAGTAGTAAATAATATTATATAGTACCTAGCTTCTATAGATTACTTAGAGACTATTACTTATAATTAGGATCTTTATAAAATAAGCCTATTAGCTACAAAGAATACCTAAATTATTATTAAATATATTATATCCTTATAGCTAGTATATTTACTATTAATGTAACTATAGAGACCTTATTCATTTAGGTCTCTATTCCTATATTTATTATTGTAACTTATTATAAGAGAGGGCTTCATATTAATATATTATATTAAGCGCTTTATACCCTTTTTTATATAACTTATTTAGATGATAAGAAAACTATCCCTATAGTTCCATACTAAAGAGAGATCTAGCTATATTATAAGCGCTTTAGAGCTAACTTTACTAAGTACTCTCTAGTATTATACTTAGAGTTCTAGGTCTAGTATAATCTCTATACTAGGGATTATAAAGTTAAATACCCCTATATTAATAGGTATATTTATAGACCTAACCTTCGCTCTAAACTCCCTTACTATATTAGTTAAATATCTCTTTTAACTATTAATAGTCTTTAATGAATCCTTATTAAGAGTAAGTTATATATTAAGGAAATTATTAGGTACCCCGAGGTTATAACCTTAATCGTATGATATATATACTTATAAATAGTACTAAGAGCTACTTCTAGTTTATATACTAGAATATTATTAATATATAGAGCTATTATAATATTAAGAGTCTTATTATAATAAGTCGCGTTATCTAAGTATAGTAGTATAAATTCTACTTACTAGAGGATCTCTTATAACTTCTTCTACTAATAGCTTTAAGGTAAGTTATTATAAACTCACCTATATTATTTATATAGATAACCTTTATTAATATACTAAAGACGTTCTTCTATCCTTAGAGGTATATATATAATTAGCGCGCTAGTTTATCATTTATATCTATAAAGATAATCTTTTAGAACCACGTCTTATTATTTATAACTAGTAAATAGTATTTCAAGTACTTTACTAGCTTTACTTCTCTAATATTTACATAAAACAAATCTCCTACTCTCTCTATATAGTACTTAGGTATATATAGAGAATATTATAGACTTTTTATAAGATTATATATTTTATATAACTGTAGGACTACTAACCTAGGGGTTATTATATATCTCTTTATTATCTTCATAGTCTTCCTTATCTCTCTAAAGCCTAGGTACTCTGGCTTATAATACTAAAGCTTAGATTTAGTTTTCTACTATATAGTATATATATATTATATACTTAAATCTTATTTATAAGTAATATTAAGGTTAAAACCTTATTACTAAATATTAAGTATTATGAATACTTGTTAGTACCTATTAGTTAGTTCTTATTAAGGTAACTTCTATTAAGGTATAGTCTTTTACTACTAAGTTTATTAACTAGAACGGTTAGTATATATAAGATATCTTATAGCTATATTAATTCCCTATTATTAAAGCGTGGAGTAACTATATTTATATACTTAGGATAGATATTACTTCCTCTAGTATAAATTATATATAGAGTTATTAATAGCGTTTACTTATTATTATTATATTACTATATATTATTAATTATATATATATTCGCGCCTATATCTTATAGCTTAGCGCTATTACTACGCTTAACTATCCTTAAAATAGTCTCCTTACTTCTAGTCTCTATAGACTCCTCTATCTATACTAGGCATATTACGAGGTTATTCTAAGCTACCTAAAAGTTATTTAAGTCTATAAAGGTATAGTAAACTTACTCTAATACCTTCTAACCCTCTTTTATAAACTCCTTCTTAAGTATATCTATTTTATTATTACTATTTAACGATCTTAATAATCCCTTATCCTTAGGACTATAGTTAGAGTAATTGTATTATATAATATTAGCGCGCTTATAACTAAAGTAACTATAGCTTTACTAGTCCTTCCCAGGCTCTATTTTCCTATCTCCCTTAGATAATTTATCTATTACTTAGGTTATAAGTACAGCCTTTATCTTATTAGTTAACCTAAGCCATATCCCATAGATCTACTACTAGTGCTTTAACTAATCTAATAGCGCCTTTATAATACTTGAGCCATTGGTATATAGCTTAGTCGCAGTATTAGTCCTCTACTCTTTAATTAAATACTTGAATAGCGTCTTTAGTAGAGATAGTACTACTTATTTATTAATATCTGTATTATAATTTATATGAATACCGTAGGTATATCTTAAGAATTTCTATTATAACCTTATTAACTTCGAATGAGCCTTAATAAATGCCTATAGTATATATAGTTATATATCTATACAATATATCTTTAAAAACACAGTAATAACTATAAAACATAAAATGATCATTATAATATTTTTTCCCTTAGGAAATAAATACTTGAAAAATCTATACAAATTCTAATATTGATAATAACTTTATATATATATATGTTAATAATCCTAATACCTATAACTATAACTTTGTAGAAATAACGCACGGACTACTTAGTGATCTAAGCATAGTTCTGCTTAATACTTAGCTATTTAATAGCTTTATTTTGGAATATCTTTCCCCTTACTTACTAAGGGAACGATTTATAACTTAGAAATAATATTAATAATTTAATATTATTATAATATAGATCCTTTAATAAATCTCCTTATGCTTAGGTTTATTAGCTTTGATTATGATTTAACCTAGCGTATTAATATCTATTATTTAGACTGCGTTTTAGTCCCTTATGCTACCTAGCTACCTATTCTAATAGGTTATAAGCCTAGGTTAAACCTACTTAAAAGTATCCTACTAATCTAGCTACCTTAATACTATAATAAATACCTTAAGCCTATACCTTTCTTAAGGTTACCTATTTAGGGTATTCTTTTGAGAGATATAGCCTCTATACGCCCTATCTAGAGTTAGAAATACCTCGTATAAGAAGCTATTTAGAACCCCGAACTATTTAATTCTATTACTATAAATATTACTACTTCCTCTTAAAACGATATATTAACTAAGCTATTCGACCTTGCTTTAGTTAATAATATCTTTAAACTATTTCTAAGCTTTTATAGGTCTTAGTTTACCTATATCTATACTACTATACGATCGAGGCCTAATATAGGCTATATACTAGCGGTTATCCTAACTATATAAGAGCTTACTTATTCTAAAAAAGAGTCTCTAGAAGACTTTTTAAAAAGGAACAAAAGAGGAGGAAGATATCAAGTTAAACCTATAACCTCTAGGTTTGAATAATACAATAAAGTTATAGTTGATGCTACTAAGCTATATAACCCATATCTCTCTTATCTTATTATGATTAATACCTTATTATAGTTTATATACTATACTTTGAGGTTACTATAAGATCTAATTTAAAAGTATAACTTATAAAGTTATCTAGATCTAATAACTATAAAGTTTAGTCTATATATATTAACGCCTTACTTATTAGTTAAGATATACCTATAGACTAATCTAAGCCTATAGATAATAATAATATTACTTTAAATAATAAGGCTCTAAGCTATATATAGCTATTTTGTAATAATAGGCCTCTAAGGGTTATAAGAGATAATATAATAGCTTTTAATACTTAGAAATATCCTAAAGACCTATATAGGCATATAGGGTTTACTAATAAGTTCCTCACTCATAAAGAGTTATTTAATGCTACTTTAGGTAGTTTTAACTCTATAGAAGAAAATATAAATAAAATAAAAGAACTTATAGATAACCTATTATATAATAAGCTTAAATTACTCAACTAGGTAGTTATAGCTTATATATTAAATAGCCTAGAAAAAGATGATAATAGTTTTATTACTTCTATTACTTAAGGTCTTAGGGCTGTAAGGATACCTATATAGTTACGTTTTTGGATTAAACATCCTCTTCTAAATCTAAGTCTATATCTAGATTGTTAAATAGGCTAGAAGTAGTAGGGGTTTGAATAATATTAGCCTCTTCTATATTAACCTGATTAGGGTTATTATTATCTTCTTCCTTTTTATTATTAACTAATAGAGTAGTTTTATTACTCTTTTTAACTAATTTAAAAGTATTATTTTTCCTAGCCTTATTATCTTTATCTTTCTTCTAAGATTTAGATAATATATTAAAGGCTTACCTCTATTCTTTAGGAGCCTTATTTAGATAAAGAAAGAAGTAGTTATGTTCTATATAACCTGTCTTTTTATAGTTCTTATAGAATAAACCATTAGTTTTCTTCTAATTATTCCTTTTATTATTATTTTTATTAGCCTTAGTTAAAGTAATATTATTACCTAAATCCTCTTTTCTTCTAGATTCGTCTAATAAATTAGCGAATAAAGACTCTAGAGTATAGGCTTCCAAATCCTTTCTTGAAGACTAGGTAATATTAGTTATAAAACTATTATAACTTTCGTCTAAGGAATTTAATATCTTAGCTATAATAAATTTCTTAGGTAAAGCTAAGTTTGTAATAGCTAGATATGAGGTTATAGCCTAAAAGGCTAGGCCAGGGAAGGAAGGAATAGCAGTAATATAGGGGTCTATTGTTATTAAGAAGGCAAGTTAGCCCTTCTAGCTACTTATATATATGGCGCCCCTTTTTAGGGCTTAGCTAATTAATATAGTTAAACCTTAGCAGAGGCCTAGCAATAGCCTAGCGCTAGCTTAGCGCTATAATCCTAATCCCTTATAATTACCCCCCCTCTAGAGGGCTTAGTCTCTAAGTCTATTGATCTATAAAACCCCTGCTTACGCGGGGATTTAAACCCTCTATAGCGCCTATAATTAGTTATATCTAGGCCTTTAGGTCTTTTATCTAGTTACTATAGCTTTGCTAGAGGCCCCCTAAGTACTTAGTAGCTCTATTATTATCTTCTATATAGCTTCAGGTCTTATACCTATATACTAGTAGGCTAGCTTCTTCTATATAGCCTCAGGTCTTATATCTATATGCTATTAGCTTTACTAGAGGCTCCACTAGGTATTTAGTAGTATCTAGGCTGCTAGGGATAGTTTATTACCTTCTATATAGCTTTAGGTCTTTTACCCATATACTAATAGCTTTACCTACTATCCCCTAAGTGCTTAATAGCTATTTATCTTCTAATAAATATAGCTTAAAAACGCTATCTTTCCTAATCTATTTACCTCTTATAGTAGGTATACCTATAATCTCACCTATTAGTAATATAATTAGTATTAAGTATAATACTTATATAGCTTTAATATTTATATAGGGATTACTTAAGCCTGCTAAGGGCCTAGTAACCTACTAGTAGCTATAGTATTAATTAGTAAGGTAGCTATTTTTATAATACTCTTTATACTATAGATTAGCCTAGTAGTTAGCCTTATAATAGCCTAGCTTGCTATACTTTGGGTAGGAGCTACTTAGGGTATTAGGGCTATTATAATTAAAATAAGCCCTCTTTAGGGCTAGCTTAGGGGTAGCTACTCGTGCTAGTAGTGCTAAGGGCTCTGCAAGTCTTTCATAGCTATACTACTCTAGGTATATATCCTATAGCTGCTTTGTAGTAATAGCTATAGCGCGTAGCTACTATATATTAAACTTCTAACGTTCGAGGCTTTATTAAAGCTAAGGTAAGGCTAGAAGTAAAAAGTAAGGGCTTAGGCTTAAGACTCTTTAAAGTCTAGGGTTTTAAGGGCTTAGTAGATTACTAACTACTTAGTAAAGAACTAGAGAAGCTATTAGCTAGGTTCTTACTAGAGGTTATTAAAGAGGCTATATAGCTAGCGTTCCTATAGTCTAGGGTTAATATAATCTTAATAAATAAATATAGAGAAGTTAGCTTATATTCGATTAGTAAAGCTACTATAATAATAGTATTATTTCATTTATAGCCTAGTAGTTATTCTTATAAGTATCTAATAGATCTTCTATAGCTTAGAGGCTCTAGGCTAGAGGGTATTACTATCTTCTATTACTATTAGCTAATTATATATTTAGGCTAGTATATTATCTTTAGCAAGGGTTCTATAAGAGTATACTAGAGGGTATTTATATTCATAAGCCTGGGTCTTAGAGACTAGTATAAGGTATATAGATACGGCTTAAAAAAGCGCGTTATTCTAGTTAGCTTAGCGCTAAATAGTTATAATAAGATTAGTAATAAGAGCTATATTAGGGCTTATAGTTATTATTATCCCTAACCCTAGAGGGGTCTTAGAAGTAGAGGTTTTACTTAACGTTTTAGATATAGAGGTGCTAGTAATGCTCTAACAACCTTATCTTATACTACTACTTATTCTAGAGCTAGCTACCTATTAATTAGATAGAGTTTACCTGATTATAAGGTTATAGCTTATAAGGCTAGGCTAGGGAAGGAAGGAATAGTAGTACTATAAGGGTTTCTCATTATTAAGAAGGTAAGTTAGCCCTTCTAGCTACTTATGCGCATAGTACCCCTTTGTAGGGCTCAGCTAACTAATATAGTTAAACATCGGTGGAGGCCTGGCGATGGCTCGGCGCCGGCTTGGCGCTAGCTCGGCGGTGTAATCCTAATCCCTTACACTAGATTATTAGTTAACTCTTTAACCTTATTAAGATAGGTTTCTAAGTTATCTAAATTTTCTAGGGTTATATTAAAGAATTCCTAATAAGTTAAATACTTGTTTATAAATCCTTTAGGCTCGTATAGCTCTTTTAATTTACGCTAAGCCTTCGGAGCTATATTATAGTCCTTAATAATCCTTAGAGGACTATTATTATATAGTGATCTAATAAAAGCTAAAGCTTTATTATTATTATTAGTATTGGCATATAATAATAGGATATCAAGGTCTATATTTATATCCTTACTTATAAGTAGGGATTTAAACTGAAGAGCCTATATTTGATAGTTCTTACTACTAATCAACTTCTGAATGGTTACTTTAGAGATATCTATAGTATATTAACAAATTTAAATAGTAACTAATAAACTAATGCTTTTATATAAAAGTAATTCTTATTAATATTAATATTAATATTAACATATAAAGAGTAATTTTAAGTATTTCACTTTATTAGAAAAGTAATTCTTATTGATGTCAAATTAATATATCAAGAGTACTTTCAAAGTGGAATTTAAAGCAGTTTATATTTATATATAATAGAGAGGTTTACTTAATTAATACTAGATTAATATGCTAAAGAATACCTATCCGATGTGAACGTAGTAAAATCATCTTGCTATACTTTTGTTTATAACTAACTAATAGGTAAAAAGTTATAATGTATCCTTCTTTTTATGCTTAATTTTATATGTATTGTTTCGTATTTTATTTGCTTCGAGAACCGGTTAAAATCGATTTTAGAAAGAATATTAATTTAAGGGGTCGTTTTCGTTCGATTTAAGGTTACTTCTAGAGGGCGATTCAAGGGTACTTATAGGACTTAGCGATATTTAAGGGTTTCAAGGGCTTCGATAGCTTCATTTAGCCCTCTTAGCTAGTATAAACTAGTTAGGAAGACGAGGGCCTTCATAGAGGTAATTAGAGGAGGCTTTATTATATAAATAATCCGTAATTTTAAGTATAAGTTACCTAATTAAGTAATCTGAGTAATCAAATAACTCGGGAGATATAATAGACTATTAATATAGCTTATTTGCAAAGGAGGATATAAATATGGATTATAATATTTCGATTTTAGCGTAGGTAGTAAAGGGTTATTCTATTATATAAATAATACCCTTAAAAGGGATAGAATATGCACATAGAGGAACGAGTTGCTCTTAAGGGGGCCTATAAGCTAAACAGGTACTAAGCTAGGTTTATAACCTATTATTACGGCTATAATGGTTAAAAGATAGGTAGAAAAATGGCTAATATAATAGAGATAAATTCCAGGCAACGAATAATATATAATAGAGTAATCCTTTTCGTTTATTATATAATTTATGCGAATAGAGGGGAAAATATAGATATTAGTAAGTATATATTCTATAGATAAAATGGTATATCTAAAGCGTTAAAGAGTAAGGGGAAAAGGTAAGTATTAGTAGGTAGTAGTTTCGCTAGAGCTTCTTAGACGCTTAGGCGCGCTTTATTATATATATAGTAGCTTGAAACTTAGCGTGGGTTTAGCTATGCGTATATAGGCACTTTGCTGCGCTTTAGTATATATATATAGCCAATAACGCTTAGATATAGCGTTTTATTTCGCCTTATTTCGCCTTGTTTCAATCTTAAACTTTAACGTTAACCTTGCTAAAGTATTCAGAATTTATTAAGCCTAGTTATATAACATTGGGAGGTATACTTCCCGACGCAAGATTAGGGGCTAGATCCAAATATATACTCTATTTTACTATAGCTCCTATATTCACAGACTTATAGTACTCTAAAATAAGGTAGTAAAGTAATAGCTTTTATAGTAAAGTAATAACCTTTACTCTATTTCCTATAATAGCTAACTGATAAACCACGTTATAAATATAATAAATGTTCTACCTTATAAAGCCTGCCTTAAGAGTAACTTTATTACTAAGGTTAATAGAAAATCTATTTATAATAGAAATCTAGATTATTTAGATTATATTAACTTAGATCTCTGTGGGCTTCTATTACCTGAAACCTATAATTATTATAAGTAGTTTATAATATTTACTAATAAATATACCAGCTTTGTATAGGGAAAACTATTATGAAGTAAAATAGCTAGAACTATTACTAAAGCCTTTGATAAATTTAAGGCTAAAGTTAATAATAATAATAATAATAGTAATAATAGGCGTATTAGAGAATTAAATATAGATAGTAGCTTAGAATTTACAAATAAACGTATTAAAACTATATATATTAAAAGTAGTATAATCTATAATATTGGACCTCCTTATACTTATAACCCTAATAGTATAATAGAGCGTATTATATCTACTATTATTATAAAACTTGAATACTATTATATAATCTAGGTCTACCCTTACCCCTATAGGGTAAAGCAGTTCTTACTTCTATATATCTATATAATAGAACCCTATATAAGGCTCTTAAATATAAGACTCTATATACGCTAAAGAATAAGCAAAAGCCTAATATAAATAATATAAGGGTATAGGGCAATTTACACTACTATAAAGATTATAATCTATTATTGAAAAAGCTCGATCCTGGAGCTTTAAAGGGAGCTATTATTAGCTATAGCTCTAATAGAAATAAGGTCTATAATATTAATAATAAAAAGGTATAATAGTCAAGAGACGTTATTATATTAGAAAAAACCTTTATAACTCAATAGAAAGAGTTATCTATATATATTAAATCCTAATTTAATAATAATACTAGTAAAAGTAGTAGAGATATAAATGATAACAATAATACTGAGATGTCTCTTCTATATCCTAGTAATGACTCTTTACTAAATCTGACTATTGAGGCTAGTATTAATAACAATAATAATAATAATATCAAACAAAAAGCTTCTGATATACTAGTAGTAATTACTCTTAATAAGCTAGCTGCCTATAATCAAGTAGTTAACTCTCTATATATAAGTAATTAGATTTAAGCTATGTTTATAGAGATAATATAGCTTATAGATAGTAATACTTAGTATATAATACCTAAACCTAGGGGAGTTTATCCCCTAGGGGGCCGCTAGGTATATAAAATAAAATATAATAATAATAATAATAATATAAAGTATAAAGCCCGTTGGGTGGTATAAGGTTTTAACTAACATGTTAGTATAGATTACCTTGAGTCTTTGAGTACTACTTATAGGCCTGAAAGCTATGAATTTATATTCATGTTTACTATAAAACATAGCTATATATTAAAGCAGTTTGATATTACTACTGCCTTTACTTATATAGATATTAATAAAGATCTACGTATTAAGATACCTACTAGTTTCTTATATAATAAAAATACTAATAAATTAATATATAACTATTATAAGAATCTAACGGATAATGACTTAATTTATAAGCTAAATAAAGCCTTATATAGCTTGAAACAAAGCCCACGCCTTTGGCATAAATACCTATAGTTAATATTACCTTAGTATTACTTTGAAGTATCTCCTTATAATGAGGGATTATTTATATTAGATAAAAATAGCTATAAAGCTATTTTAGCTTATTATGTTAATGATATGCTTTTAGATACTAATTATTATGATGATACTTATAACTATATATATAATAACCTACAAAGGTATCTAAGACTGTAATGCTTAGGGGAGCCTAGTACCTTTCTAGGAAACGAAATAATAATAGACCGTATAAATAAATGATTAAATATAAAACAATTAAAGTATGTTAAAAGAATATTCAATAAATATAACAAAACTGAAGTCTATAGGGCTTATATACCTATAGACAATAATCTAAAGTTATATAAAAATAATAATTATATAACTAATATTAATAAGAGATCGGAGCCCTCTTATGTCTAGCTTTAAAAACAAGGCTTAATAGTACTTTAGTAGTTATAACTTGTACCTATTATAGTAGTAACCCTTCTAAAGAGCACTCTATAAGCCTTAATAAAATATAGGGATGTATAAGTAAATTCCTTGATTATAGTTTAACTTATAACTATAATAAGAATATACCTAATAATAATAATATAATTGGATTCTTAGATTCTAACTAGGTAAGAGATCTTAATAATTGAAAGTTAACCTTAGTATATATATTTACTTAGGGTTTATATATCATTATATCCTATTCTTCTTCTAAATAGAAAATATTAGCCTTATTAAGCTATAAAGCTAAATATATAGCTTTACCTAATTTAGCTAAAGAGGCTCTATATATATATAGTAGATATAACGTTATACTCCGTAATGATAGCGCGCCTTATAGGGTCCCCTATAGGGGTATTAAGGTAAGCCCTCTTAGGGGCTATGCTAATAATACGCTCTCTATATATAGCGGAGTAGTTAATAAAGGAGCTAGGTTTATTACCCGTATCGATATTAATCTCTCTAGCGATCCCCTATATATTATTTATAGTAAAAGGCGTGCCTCGCTTAGGCTTAGTATATTTATATATAGGGTCTAGTACTAATATAGTTAAGGATTTACTATAAGTTATAGGGATAAGGATAAGAAAGAGCGAGAGGTATAAGGCCCTACTTATAATAGAGCTTCTTATGCTTCTAGCTATAAGAACCTCTTAGGAAAGACCTCTTTAGTTAAGGAGTTATCTCTTATATAATAGTATTTATAATACCTTACTGGAAGGTTAACCTTTTACGTTAAAGAGTTATCTTATATAATAGCTTTTATTTTATAAGAAGGTTAACTTTTTAGGTTAAGGACTTATCTTAAATAGTAGCTTTTACCTTACTAGAAGGTTTAATAAGGGCATTACTATAAGAGCCTCAGTAGCCTATTTAGCTCTAATATAATTAGCCCTAGTATAGCATATATCTAACTTTATATAAGAGTATACTTCTAAGTAGAAATATATAGGGTTTTTGTATTATTTTCTTGACTAGTAGACGGTATAGGTTAAAATACTTATATAGTATTTCCTAAATTATACTTATAAACTAGGTAAATCTATTATAGTCTTTTTATAAAGGGGCTGCAGTATAACTCTAAACCTAATACTTTATTACCACTTCTAGACCTTCTAGAGAATTAATTATATATACCTACCCTTTTACCTAGCTTTTCTACGCTTTAGAAGAAGGATACCTATTTAATATATTTACCTATTGAAATCTCAATTTTCCTTTCAAATAATATACTATACTTATAGCTATTATATAGCTAACTGCGTTAGTTTCGTAGATCGAAGTAAGTATAGTTATACTACTAGATATTATAGGCATATATAGTGATATATTAGGTTATAAGATAATAATATCTAACTAGGAGGCTCTGCGCATAGGCGCGCGGGAGCGGTCTATATACACAGCTAGGTAGTAACTAATAGCAGTATATAGGATATAGCTATAGTATAGTAATACTTATACTAACTACTTTAATATAGAAAGAGCATCAGTAATAATAATATAGTAAAGATAGTAGTAACTAGTCGATAAATTACTAATAGAGGTAGTACTAATAGTATAAGTAATATACGAGAGAATAATTCAGTAGTTTAGTAGTTTAAATAATTAAAAACTATATTATTACTAAAGTATAAAGATAATAAGGCTCTTTAGTAATGGTTTTATAAGTATAGCTATAGTTAAGAGAATTATTATTATATAACTAAAGGCTATATATATTTCTAGGAAACGCAGAGTTAGAAGGTCTATTATACCTAAGTAGGTAAAATTACTATATAGTAGCTAGAGGCTATCTTAAAGACAAAAATAGTCTTTAGTATTTCTAGATAAAGCTTTAATTATAATATTACTAATAACCTTAAGAGCTACTAGATTTATTTCTTTAAATTTCTTAATATAGAGTAAATATTAAATAAAGTAAATAGTATAAGAGATTACCCTAGTCTAATAATAAATATTTACATATAAAGCTATATTAAGAAAAGTGAATATTAAATAACTTAAAATATTCAAAATTTAAACAATCTAGAGTTAATTAAAAAATAGCTAGTTATATTATATTATATTATATTTGAGTTAAACAAGTATACTATACTGCTTATTGCTAATGTAGTTAATAAGCGAGCTAGCTAGATAAGCGAGCTAGCTACCCGACTACGGTTAACCTATATTCTACCTCTTAACCTATATAATACTATAACGCTATAATAATATTATAAAATAACAATACTTAATTAAATCTAGCCCTTTAAGCTATTTAGAAAACCCCTAATCTTAGTATCTAAGCTGCTATAAAGATCTACTCTATCCCTCGCCTAACCCTTATTATATAAATTAAGAGAATCTTATTATAATATAATATAATACCTAATTTATTAATTTTAACTTTACTTAAAGGAGAGAAGCTAGTTAAGTATATTCTTAATCTAGATTCCTAATCGTTTCATCTCTATATTAGTAGTATAGAAGATATAGCTAATTAACTATATACTAACTATAACGCGCTACTAGTTAGGAAGCGCTAGGCTTCGAACTTTATTAGGTAATAACTATAGTTCTAGATATGCTTTCTTTATAAGTATAACTATAAGAGGGCTTGATATAAAGATCTAGATATAATACATATATAGTTTTACCTTATAGTAAATATAATTATAAAATATAATATCATAGAGTCTAGTATTTATAACTTCAACGAGACTAGCTTTACAATAAGCTAGATTATAACTAGAATAGTTATTATAAGTACGGAAAGGCGTTTAAATATAAAAATAATATAGCCTAGTAATTATAAATAGGTTATAGTTATTTAAGCTATTAGCTCATTAGGCTATAGTATCCTATATTATATCATTATTATAAGCTAATATTACCTCTCTACTTAGTATACTAAATCTAGTCTCTTATATAACTAGGTTATTATAATATCTAAATATAGATAGATAATAAATAAAAGAGGCCTAGATTAGCTCTAGTATTTTAACTAATTTATAAAACTATATGTAAGTAGTAGTTATTACCTCCTTATTACCTCCTTATTATTAATAGATATCAAAGTTGATTTATTACTAACTTTGAGATATATTATAAGGAAAATAATATTATTATACTTTGTATACTAGATTATTTATCTTATCTACTTTAGCTTTTAGATATTAGGTATTTTAAGCTACTAAAGAAGGCATTAAGGAAAAGATATAATAGGGTAATACTTATATTATAAAAGAGGACTTTTCCCTATATTCTATAAAGTATTTATATAAGTAATTATAGAAAGAAATATCTAGGGAGGATTTAGAGGAGCTAAGCTTATACCTTTAAATATAGAGAGTATGTTATCTAAGCTTAATATAAAGTTATATACTTTAATACCTCTAAGATCCTTATTAATAATACCCCTAGCCTAGACTTCCTAAATATCAAATAATCTAACTAAGGTAGCTTCTTAGTTTAAATTTATTGAAAAGAAGATCTCTTATTATTAGAATAGCTCTCTAACTTTAATTATTAAAGCTATAGAGTATCTATTAAAAAGAATATAGGGATTTATATATTAGATTACCTTATTAAGGTTTAAGAATAAAATCCTTTAAAAAGAGAATAACTCACTTAGCTAATATTAGAGAGCTAAAAAAGCATAGTTTAAATAAAGAAGGAGTTTTATTATAAGTAAAGTAGAGGATATTTAGTTATAAAGAGAGGTAATAACTTAGATTAAGGAGGAAATATATTAGAATAGTAGTTATTAATTAAGGATTAAGATAGGCTAATAATAATATAATATCTATAGGAATACTAGTTATAATATACAAATATATTAATTTATTAAAGAAATATCTAAAAAAGAGGTTTCTAAGTAGTTTTAATTAAGATACTTTTCTTAGAGCTACTTATTAGTTATAAATATAATATAGTTATAGTTAGGTAGCTAGCTCCCTTATCTAGCTAGCTCGCTTATTAACTACGTTATATATAATAAAGCAAAAAAATATATATAAGAATAGTAATATATCTAGCTTAAGAAAGTAATACTTATATTAGCTAGCTTAAAGTATAAACGTTATAAGAATCTATATATATAAACTTTAGATAGTTATATATATAGGTTTTAGATAGTTATATATTAGTATATTGATAATTTTATATCCCACACTATTTGATTTAATTACTTTAA
The DNA here is from genome assembly GCA_026260285.1 of Colletotrichum sansevieriae. Classification (NCBI taxonomy): domain Eukaryota; kingdom Fungi; phylum Ascomycota; class Sordariomycetes; order Glomerellales; family Glomerellaceae; genus Colletotrichum; species Colletotrichum sansevieriae. Next base: position 67,440 of record JAOQIF010000417.1, read on the forward strand.
CTAAACGATAAGATGAAGTAAGAGCAGGTTAAGCTATATTACCTAAGGCACTACGTAACTTTAATCCTGAGAACATCGCACGTTCATCTAGGTAGTTAAAGGTCCAAAGCGGGTTGATATCTGAACTCGGATGACCACCGTTTACTTATCCTTCTTTATGAGTGTTGTCTGGATATTTCACAACGACCACTCAATATGACACAACCGCCTTCCTTGACCAAGGTGCCGGTCTTATTGCTCAAGACCAAATCGACGCCCAGCGATTCCTATGAAGACTTATTCTCCCACGAACACAATGACTATGTCTTCGAGCCCGCCTTCGTTCCGGTCCTGCACCACAGCTTCCAGGAGCCGGGAATGACGGTGACAAGAGATGTGCTGCAACGCCGAGGCATCAACACCAGTGCCAACGCCTCGTACGGTGGCCTCATCTTCACCTCTCAGCGGGCGGTTGAGGCCTTTGCCCAGTTGGTCGACGAGAAGAAGGGTCAGTGTATAAGCTCATCAGGCGCAATGCTAGCTAATCCCATGTGAAGATACCCAAGGGTGGCCCCATCTGCAGAACGTGCCGGTTTACAGCGTCGGCCCGGCCACAACACGGGCCCTCATGGCCGTTTCTCAGGATCCGCCGCTGCAGATTTTCGGAGGACACACCGGCAATGGTGACGCTCTGGCCAAATTCATTCTGAATCACTACCACCAATGGTATCAAGGCAGACAGGTCAAACCCCCTGTGCTCTTCCTTGTCGGCGAGCGGAGGAGAGACATCATCCCCAAGACCCTCATGGACGCTGGCCTGGCTGCGAACAGACGTATCCAAGTCGACGAAATGGTTGTCTATGGAACAGGCGTCATGGAGTCGTTTCCGCAAGATTTTAATAACATATTGGAAGCTACCGCCACATGCCCCGCGCGGTGGGTGGTTGTATTTTCCCCCACGGGCTGCGACGGCATGCTGCGCGGCCTAGGCATGCTGGACGAGGCAACTGGGAAGGTAAAGAAAGATAACCTAGGTAAGAGGACAACGTTTATTGCAACAATCGGGCCGACAACGCGCGAGCATCTGAAAAAAAGGTTTGATTTTGAGCCAGATGTCTGTGCCGAGGAACCGAGCCCTGAAGGCGTGAAGCGAGGCATCGTACAGTTTATGGAGAACCATGGTTGAGTATTCGACGAGCTCAGCGGGCCTCGGTGCGATTTGCATGCAGTGAGGTAGATCATCTGCTTCATTGTCACCACAGATCCTCTCGTGCTATAAAAACAGTCCTGTTTGCTTTCCGTGATGCTCAGACTCTACCAAAACTTCTATGTGACCAATGCCTATCACCAAGACCATATTCCACCGTGACAGCTGTGCAAGGACCTCCCGTGACAAGGTGGGATAAAGCGTGCGTTCTAGTTGGCTATGCTTGATTAGTCATGTGAGTCTGACGCGAAAACCCCGCACCCGCGTCTGCCTCGTGTCGGGTTGTCAGAAGATGACGCGATGCGACGCCTAAAGCGCGTAAATTACCAAACGGACCGCGACCGTCCCAACCACACTGCAACGAGAAACTGGGGCGAAGAGGAAATTCGGAAAAAAAAAAAAAAAAAAAAAAAAAAAAAAAAAAAAAAAAAAAAAAAAAAAAACCCGGGACGGAAAGGGACGAATAAAAAAACGTATTTCTTAAGCTGTTAATAGACATACCTAAGCCATGGGGCAACCATCCCTCAGTTCTGCGCTGAGACTCGTCCATAGTAAAAATACACTCGCAGGCTTTGAAAATGGATAGTGTGAAGGAAACAAAGAAACCTGCTTTGGTAGTTTGGTTTCCTCGAAGACATGTCAATCGTGCAGTCTGCATCGCGCAGAAGAACAATAACCTGGCAATACCTCGAGAGGGGGCAAGGCCTTTCTGGTATAACGTACCAAAAGTAATAATAAAACAAAATAAAATCGAGCGCTTGGATTCGACTACGTATCATTAAGGAAGAGATTCGTCGAACGTCAGTCGTCTCCTCGTCAAGCTGACGGGAGTCCGTGTTGATGACAAGGCGACGGGCGTTTTCCATGCCTTCTGTGCGGGACTAGGCGTAATGTTGACAAACTCGGCAAAGTCAAAGCCTTGCCCCGGTGTGTTGGGGAAGAGATTGCCGCCGCCAGGAGTTGTCATGTGAGACGAGGGAAGCGTCATGTCACGGCCGACCTTGGAGGGTGGCGTTGATGGAGGCTCCATTCGGGTCTTTGTTGAGGGGACTGCTGGCGACGGTGATGCAGCCAGGTAAAGCAGGAGATCGGCGCCCTCCTCAGTCTTAGGTGGTTCGGCACCAGCGGGCCTTTCTTTGTTGCGGCGATTGGGGATCGGTCGGTTCCGCATCGGCGGTGTTGTCGGAGGTGAGGAGCGCATGGTGTTCGATCTGAACGACTGAGTAGGCAGCAGGTCATCCTCGCCATCGGAGTTGGTATTGTAGTTGGGCGAGACGAGGTTGTCGGCAAGCCTTCGGGCACCTTGGAAGAATGATACATCAGGACCTGTCGACGTGGTGAAATGTTGCTGCCTTCTGGGCTTGATGGGTGACGACTGGGCCAGCTGATGGCTTTCTTTCCATGATGCGTGAGCTTGAAGAGGCTTCTGCGGGGTGGGAGAGGACCTGAAGCGTTTGCTAGGGCTGGACGAGGGATAGCCGAAAGAGGCCATGTAAGTTCGTTTGCGGTGGCCGGAACTGCCGTTGCTTGAGCCGATGGCGTCGGAGAACAGGGAGGCCTTCAACGGAGAGCTCATCAATGTCCTTGTAGGATACGGGAGATCAGAGGCGCTGGAGGATGAGTCGGACAGCACGTCGCCTTCGCACAAGCGCTTCCGTCGCAGCTCCTCCTCGTATTTGGGTTCAATGGTGTCTAGGGTGAGGTCCTCCCAGCCATGCTTCGTCTTGAACTGGGCGAGGGCAAGTCGATTTTGCAGCCTTCTGGCTATCTGTCCACGAATTCGAAGTTAGTAGGAGAAAGGCCAAGAGAGGTCTCCGACATACCTTGCTAACTTCTGCTCTTTTCAAGACCTTATCTGCAACGTCTTCGGGTTGGGGCTTCCACGGAGAAGACATGACTTGAAGTACTGACATGCACGACAGTGATAGTTGGGTGGGATTACCGAAATCCTTGGGTCGGGAGTGGCAGCGGCCGTCCGAAACCTAGTAGATGTCGGAAAAGGGGCACAGGAGATGGCAACTGGTGTTGAGGCTGCTACCTGTTGTCAGGCCAATGATGGGCCGAGGAGAGATGGGAAGCCGTAGCAACGACAGCGAGGAATGAGGGGTTGAACTGTTTCTCTTAGAATGTTCGCTAGGGAATGTGGGCAATGTCGTCCCAAGGGGTGAAGTATGACGGTAGTTATAGGTAAGGTATTGTGTGGTGTGTGGTAAGGCAGGTTGTGCCAATTCAGAGAACAGTGCAATTCTCTTCGCAAGTGCCTCCAGGTATGGAAGTCATGCGATGGCTTTGTCAGATGGAGTTTTTTTTTTTTTTTTTTTTTTTTTTTTTTTTATTGTCGTGATTTGGACAAGGAAGGGTGAATGCAGCAGAAAGGTAGTGTCTAAATGGGAGTGGACTAGATCTTCCCGTCAGGAGACAGGAACCAAAGTTACCTCCCGGGCTACCTGCTGAATAGCGCTCGGCCTCAGTGGGTTGCAGAGGACGGCGCAGAATTCGCAGCTCATTCCCGTGGAAACCAAGCGCCAGGGCTAGTGGATAGGGCATCAGTGCAATTAGCAGCCCACTTAAGTGCTGCTTATCCCTTGTAACAACAAGGATCCCATGCGCAGTTAGGGGTTAGAAACCGGGGCCAAATGAGCGTATCGATTATAATTATATAAGCGAAGCTAGGCCTCTGGCCACTGCATAGTGATTTTACCTGCTTAAGTGCAATAGGCCTTCTAACTCCGCGCCTCCTAATAATACATATAGCCTTTACGAAGGTCGCGGTCAAAAGTATTCGTACAGTCCCACTTTTTCTCACAGTGCCTAACCAGAGGCTAGCTAAACATCAGCTTAACTACTAGCCCTACCCCTACCTAATTACCCCTCTATACTATAGCGTTATATATAGTTAATTTTATTACTACTAAACCTCAAGTTCTTTAATAATTTGCATAAGGCGCCTACTTTATAGGGTATTTATAACGAATACCTTAAGTATAGGCTCCCCCGGTTTCTATCTACGATTAATAGCTTTTTCTTATATCGAAGTAAATATACTACGGGGTATCTCGAAGTCTCGATATAGCTAGGCAATCGATACCTAGCCTAACCTCTATAGGGTTAGGATCCCTATATAGGTACTAAGATCCTATTCTCTCGACTTCACTAGTATCGTAAATACTAGTACTATATAGTAGTATTAATAGCATCTTCTTATAAAGTAGGACCCCCCCCTTCTATAATTATATTAAAAAGAGTAGTTTGATCTAAAATAATAGTATAAGCTAATTTTTAGTTAGGATATCCTCGTTTTTTATAACCGAAGTTGCTGCTAAAGCAGGCAAAAGATCGACTATAGTTAAAACCACGAAAACCTACCTATACTCGCACGGCGGCAGGGCCCCCCTGATGTACGAATACTTTTGACCGCGACCTCCGTAGTTACGTGATCATACTAACTACCTCTCCTAACTATAGCTATACTTATATATACTTATTATACTAGATAGCCTCACGATCTTTAACTTTATATTAATAATAACGTAGTTTTCAATTAATTAAACTATAAAACTAATAACTTATTCTCTTATATACTACTTATACTATTGATACTATCTCTATTACTACTTTATCTACTAGTCCTCTTATTTAATTAGGTTAGCTAATACCTTTATAGCTATAATATTATTAGCAACGCTCTCTCTGTATTAAAGTAGTTAGTATAAGCTATACTTATTAATATTCCCCTAATAAGCCTAAGCTACCTCTACCTTAGTAATATAGAGGACCTTCTTAAAGAAGGGCTACTCTATAGGGTAAATAATAACTTACTAAACTTCTACTATTAAGTTTACTTACTTAGCTATTGTTATAAGCTATGCCTAGGTTAAGCCTACCTAGGCTTCTACCTAGGTTTACCGCCTTAAGGGGGCTACTTAGGGCTTACCTAAGGCTTACTTAGTGGTTCCCGATAGATTAATAAAATCTCGACTAGAGAGGAAAACTTCCCCTTTTCCTTTTTAGCTTAAATAAATAATGTTATAATAACCTCTTATTAAATAAACTTAGGTTTAATCCCTGATATATTTAAGCTTATTACTATAATAATAATAATAATAATAATAATAATAATAATAATAATAATAATAATAATAATAATAATAA